>JARQST010000226.1:554478-591138 GCA_030142225.1 Pachycephus smyrnensis
CAATGAATTTTTTTTTCAAATTATTGGAAATCGTTAGCACTTTTCAAAACACACCCTATTTTTTCTGTAGGCCTATCCGTTCCAAAGTTATGGCCTAAAATCGGGTTTGGGATCCTGCCTCCCCATATGTCAAAAATGGTCGTATCGCAATAATTTTTTTTACAAATTGTTGGAAATCGTTAGCACTTTTCAAAACACACCCTATTTTCTCTGTAGGCCTATCCGTTCCAAAGTTATGGCCAAAAATCGGGTTTGGGATCCTGCCTCCCCATATGTCAAAAATGGTCGTATCGCAATGAACTTTTTTTTTAGATTGTTGGAAATCGGTATCACTTTTCAAAACACACCCTATTTTTTCTGTAGTCCTATCCGTTCCAAAGTTATGGCCGAAAAACGGGGTTGGGATCCTGCCTCCCCATATCTCAAAAATGGTCGTATCGCAATGAATTTTTTTTTTAAATTGTTGGAAATCATTAGCGCTCCCCAGAAATATGCGTCTTTTTATGTGAAACCTCCTCTTTGTCACGTTATGACGCAAAATATAGCCGCAATCTGTCATATTGGCTGCATGCCGTGATCGCGCACACCAGGCGGCAAATTCACACGCATCGGTTGATGATAGAGATGACCAATCAGCATCGCGCAAAAGCGATGACAGAGTTTCGAGATATTTTCGATACGCGACACTTTGACGATATCATGGTTTTTTTTTTATTAAGGGTCGTGGAGACCACGCACTATTTCGCGCGCTACCAAAAGACCTACTGCGCTGCGGCGCTTATTACAAAGGTATTATTGCACTACATCATTCTACGGCACAGAAGTGCATAGTTGTGACACTGTTTATCAGACATCATACCCACGCTGTCCAATTCACATTGGTATTTTCCTACGCCAGTCACAGTTAGTTTCCGGAGTAGCTTGTTCGATTAGTGGGTTTCGCTGAAGCGATAGCTGTGATTTTATAGATATCAAATGAATGAAATTTTGCTTAATGCACTCTTATCGGTTATACATTTAAAAAAAAAACAACGTCTTCATTCATGATTCAGATTCACGTACTCTATTTCTTGATTAGAATTCTTTTTCCACTTCCACAGCACTTAGAATGCATCTTCTTACTTGCCATTATCCTTCCACTCACTCGTGATCTGAAAATAAACGCGCAAAAAAATACGACCAAAGAATGTTATTCTTTTACGTTCATCAGCACTGTTAAAGGCTACCAACTTTTTCCTAAACCAATCTGCCTATTCTACAAACTGAGTATCGTCTTCATAAAACAATCTATCTATTTCGAAATGTGTAGCAACAGCGCCGCAACGCTTTGAACAAATACATTAACACACTGTATTAGATTTCGAAATAAAAAGATCTAGTTATGATATGGTCATCAATTTATGTAACAAACAACCATATCACGTCAGCGTTTTTGTAAATCTCCCGGATTTCTCAGATTTCTTAAATTGGATCTGTCGGTTGTCAAATTAACTTTCAAATCTACTCGTAAGCATCAGAGACTTTTTATAATCACTCCACTTTGCTGCTAAACCTATTATAATTTTCACCGGTAAAATAGTCGCTTTCTAAACCGACCTGTTTCTCTTCAAACGAAACAACATTTTCCAAAATCATCCATTTCATTTTAGAACCAAATGCAGCGTGTTCTAAGTTAATCAGACTGTTTACTAACCAACATGTAACTTTCTGAAATGATCAGTCTTTCTGAACCAAACAACCCTTTCTTAAATCAATCAACATTAAAAAAAGACGACCATTCAGTATTATATCTATTCGGATTTTATCCTTTACATTCATCCAACATTGTTGAAGATTAACCAACTCTTTCCTGAATATGTCAGTCTGTTTTACAAACTGATCATCGTCTTCATGAAACCGATTACAGTACATGCTTTGGAAAATTAAGAAGATGGAACCGGACTCGTTCCAATAAGTTCCCACTACCTGCCCTTCTTGTGGCTCCCTGTCCTTCGAAAACTCTCCCTTCCCGTACTAGGCGTCTACTCCGAGAAAGGATAGTGGATTAGGGGAACTGCTCGGTGCTCCGACACAGTTATAAGAAAGTTCTTTTTAAATCTATAACTTCATGAATGTAGTTATCATTCAATAAATTTGAAATGTTTTATATCGCTTATGGGATGTCATTCTAAATTTTATTATTGCAATTCATAATATTGCAATCTAGGGCATGTAATTTCAACGTACATACACCGACTACACCGCTGTCGGAGCTGCCACCATGCGCCTTCAATGCTTGATACTCGATAGTTGCTTACACTTAGCGGCCCCACTTGTTCCGTCACGGATTTCCACGAAGACGATCGCTGAGATGAAAATTGATTGCGATGGAAAAAGAATCTCGTTTTATTGGCTGACGTTTTTGCACATATAGATTTCTCCATCTCTTTTTTTAATATATCGTGGGAAATATCGTTACCCACGTTTGAGGTTTGGGGTTTAGTTCGCTTACTCTATAACCTTTGCCTGAGTACAAATAGACTGGACATGCTCATGTATTCTGTACCTCGCGATCTTCATATATAGAATATATATCTATATATAGCATTTCAATGGATAAAATCCATTTACAGGTGTCTTTTTAATGCGATTTTGAAGTTTCATGATAATTCGGGGTTACCTTTTGTACTTTACTTATATTTTTTATACTAAATTGTCTTTTCCCGCATTATAGTATATGTTGTCTTTCTTGTGCGATTTTTTTATATGCTGTTTTCTGTGGAACGTATCTACCGCATAAAAAGAGACACGACTATATAATATAATAAAATGTATATAGTATAATATCATCATGTATTTGCTACATTCCAAGCTAATTAATAGATCCAATAAGCATCGTTCATGAATAAAAAAAAGTAAATAATAATCGAGTCTCGAACCCGAGACTCTCGCGAGTTGACCCGTTACCACGCACCTATGCATATGTTTCCACCGTGCAGGGTTGAAACAGAGTTAACCAATCAAAAACGAGATTTGAGCGGAATAAAGTAACTTGATTGGTTAACTCTATTTCAACCCTGCACGGTGGAAACATATGCTATGCCATTCAGTCACCATGGTACAAGAGTCGGGAAACCTATATTTCCGTTACTATCTACGTTTGGGGTTTGCTAGGGGTTCTGGTAGATACACTCCACCAATCAAAAACGTGGGTATGGTTCGAGGCTCCTCCGTCCAGGTGGCGCGTCGACGCCAAATAAAATTGGTTTCAAGAATATCGGCCCATTGCCAATCTCCCTACTCATCTCTGATGATACACATTTCTAATGAAAATCTATGCTCAAAGCCGCATATTTTCTTAGGTTACTAGTTACTGTAGAATGCTGCAAACAGCTGTAAACGACAGTAAACAAATGTAACAATTCTGTGCCAACAGTAACTAAATTTTGATTTATTTATTACGCAAGGGATAACACTTGATAAATGTCACTGTAAAGGTACGTAGAATGCCATAAATTCTATTTATTGAACAATTGAAGCAAACTAATATAGTATTTATATGTACGTATTATACACGTTGTGTACATGTCGAACTATTCTGCATGTTTCTTTGTTTGCAATGTAAAACGAAGTTAATTTTAGCATTTATCAGAGTAACTTTTCAAGCTCCGAAATGAATTCACTCATTTTTTATTTTACTTAGTAAGTTATTCAATATTAAACTACATAGTAAATGTTGAACAAGTTATATTTACTTTTTGCAAACTTTTCTCTGCTCCTTTGATATCACAGCACAGTACCCCAAAAATCTTAATACATTATTATTTTGATTTACAGGTCTCTAAGATATGTCAGAATATGACTTACTTAACTATTGTATAAGTACATTTATAAAAATACAACAAAGTAATACAATATAATATAATCGTAATCATGGAAACTGATCAAGAACAGCCAATGGACAATGTGGTCTTCAAAGAAAAAGATTTCAAACAAGAAATATATCACAGCAATGAAGAGAATATAGATGATATCACAAAAAAAAGTATGGTAGCGAGTATTGAAGATGAACATTTTATAAAAATTCCTGACAGTACTTGTGATAAATCACATGAAGAGTCTTTTAAGAAACCAGCACTAATAATTGGACCAAGGCGTGGAAAACCTGGAAAATTACGTGTTTTGCACAATGTTTCAACACCTGCATTAGTTGAAGAAACCACAGACGCGCATTCCATGGAACATGCTGAAATTCAAGCAGATAGCACTTCTGAGCTTGAAGAAATGTCTAAAATAAGTATTGAGAAGCCAAATGTACAACCACAAGATTTACAGAAAGATAAACAGCTTCCCTTACCTTATCGAGAGCCTAATTGGGGTGGACAACCTGAACAAGATTATAAATTGGAGGTATTGAAATCAGGAGTCATTTTGGAAACACATGATTTAACGAAAAAAAGTTTTCATGTCTTTGGAAGACTTCCAGCCTGTGATATATCTCTTGCGCATCCGACAATTTCAAGATATCACGCAGTCCTGCAATACAGAGCAGTTGACGATGAGAAACATCCTAAAGGTTTTTATTTGTATGATCTTGGAAGTACGCATGGCACCTTTTGGAATGGGAATCGCATAAGGCCTAATACTTATGCAAGAGTACAGGGAGGTCATATGATTAGATTTGGTTGTAGTCAAAGAAAATTTATTTTGCAAGCACCTCCAGAAGACGTTGAAGAAGAGTCTGAATTATCCCTGACTGAGTTGAAGGTATGTAGTATAAACAAAGTAGTATACAATTGTAAATCATACAAACGCAATTTGCTATAGTCATGCAATATTTTTTTACGTTTTTACAATAGTTTATAAAACAAACGGATGTAAAACGTAGAGGGTCTCAATCTGTTTCAGGAAAAAAGAAGATTGGAACTAGAGGAACGTGCTAGAATAGAAAATGAGCGTAAGCTAGAGGAGGAAGAGGCAGAGAGATTAAGAAAAGAACAAGAGGAAAATGAAGGAATCGATTGGGGAATGGCAGAAGATGCTGACGAAGAGACAGATTTGACTGAGAATCCATATGCGTCTACTAACAATGAAGAATTGTTTTTGGAAGATCCAAAAAAGACATTGAGAGGCTGGTTTGAGCGAGAGGGATATGATTTACAGTATCAAACTGAGGATAAAGGCATTGGACAATTTTTATGTTGGGTCGAGTATGTATTTTCATATATATAGGAAAACATCTTATTAAAAAAATTGCTTATTTCATTGTATCTTATTTACTTGTTTCAGATTACCGATAGACAACGCTACTGGTCGTCCAGTTAGAGCAGAAGCGCTTGTTAAGGGAAAGAAAAAAGAATCTGTTATACAATGCGCTTTAGAAGCTTGCCGTATTTTGGATAGACACGGTTTGCTGCGACAAGCTACTCATGGTAAATACTAAATTTTAATTAACTATGATTCTGAGATAACATTTATTAAAATTTTTATTTGACAGAGGCGAGAAAGAGGAAAGTGAGAAATTGGGAGGAAGAGGATTATTATGATTCAGACGAAGACAATTTCTTGGATAGGACAGGATCTATAGAGAAGAAACGTGAGCAAAGAATGAGAATGGCTGGAAAATTAGAAACGAAAGTAGAAACGTATTCATCATTGGTATGTAAATTGTTGATTAAAATTCAGGGTGAAACTTGATCGTATATAATTGTGTATCATATATTAACAATTATTTATAAATATTCATACAATTTCAGCTAAAACAACATACGGAAATTACTCAACAAATTACAGCTATTGAAAAATCTTTACGTAATGCTCAAATGATAAGAGATAAAGCCAATGAAGACTCGAATGAAGATGCTTTGGATGCATTCATGTCTGATTTAAAGTCATCGACTATGAGCAAGAGTGACATTACAAAACTGAAATTAGAACTGCAAAATTTGCGAAAAGAAGAGGCAAGATTAATAAAATTAGTAAATATTGCTAAACCTGCAAATTTGCCATCGCTCACACCTCATGTACCAAAAGATGATACTGGACAGACTGATAAAAGATTTGAGAAAGCAATACCAATGGTTGGTCACAAGAAGAAGCTTAAATTATTGTCAAAGGTAATATTTATTTTATATTAAAAACACATTGCTATTTGTGGTAGGTACACGCTACTATATTTGAACGATAAAAAATATATTTTTGCAGAAAGCAGAAACAAAAACATCTTACGATTCACCCGTCACGTCGATGAACACAATCAATGAGAAAGAGCAAGATGACGATAATGATGATAATCTGACTGATGACACGGATAAAAATAAAAAAATTCCTAATAAACAACCAAAAGGAAAATTTAGTGATATTGCACAGGCAAGGAATAAGGATATACAGGAAGAAATATTTGTGAATGAAGAAAAGCGGATACAAGAAGATACTAGTACACAATGTAATGATAGTCCTGTGGAGAAGAAGGATAATGATCACAGTATTGATAATATGGAAGATTCAGAAGAGAAAGAACGTGAGAGGAATGAAATAGAAGCAAGAAAGAAAAAAAATCGCAATCTTAAGAGAACCCAAGTGCGAACTGAAAAAGCTGCAAAGGAAATTCAAAAAGCCTATGACCAAGATATGTTCAGAGAAGGATATTCAATGTGGGTTCCACCTCAAGATCAAAGTGGAGACGGGAAAACAAATCTTAATCAAAAGTATGGTTACTAAACTAATTTTGAATAACTCACTTGAGAATAAAAAATCACAAGATATGTGTATATATATTGTACATAATTATGTTTTATGTAACAGTTGTTACTTGAGTGCTCACGAAATATGAATTTGGACAAAGGCTATAATGACAATATATGTAACTTCATATATAAATTTACACGTACGCAAGCCACTGTATGCAGTAGAGATTGTTCATTTCTTTGGAAAGTGTCACGCTACGTTTGTTAAATTTTCATGATGTGTGCACTGTTGTCACATAAAGATATGATACCTATTTTATTTTAATAAAAAAAGTTCTCTAATACAGGGTGTATTTAAAATCTCACTGCCAGTACTACGAGTATCGTCCTGTTTACCTGCATGCAATTGAGTGAGACATAATCATACCTGCAGTGAGTTTTAGAATACACCCACAGTATTTTGAGTCACTAATTCCTATTTCCCCACTAATATTCAATTATTAAATCGAGCCTAATTTCAAGAAATCGTACCTGGGGTGGGATTACGAGATACATAGAATTCTATCCGACGAAGCGAGAACCTGAAATAGCATTTCGGTTCCCATCTAGTAGTTATATGGTATGTGGCCTAGGGACATTTGTGGGGAAGAAAAGGATACGAAATATGAAATTGTCTTGTTAAAGAAGCTGCAAAGATAAGTGAAATATATATCTGAAATACATGTCAGATTGTAAGTGCATATGATTTGTTGTATTTAATAATTAATAAAAAATAATAATTATGAACAATGGAATGAACGGAAAGTAACCAAAAATCGGTCCGGCACGGAATGTGTTAACAAAGAGATGAAAGTTCAAAAATTCTATAGATAGAATTCTATGTATCTCGTAATCCCACCCCTGCTGTATTTAAGGGCATATTTCATCATTTAACCGCGGTTGCGGTTATTGAATTTCAACCAATGGTGTCGGCTGATTTTCGCCGGTGACAATAATCAATCGATGCCATTGGCTCAAATTTATTAACCGCAACCATGGATTACGGAATATACCTTAAAATTAAACGTCCTGCTTCCCTCCGTCCCTCACTCTTTTGTTCCCTCTCTGGGGATTTTTTTCTGAAGTTGTTCACACTGTTCGATACATCGCACTTGTTTTGTCCCTGATTTTAATTTTTCAACTGAATACAAATAATAAGTGTTATATGAATACGTTTCCTTGTTCATAGGAGAAAGGTTTTGAAACTGGTTATGAGTTTATAAAAATATGTTCTGTTTTTGTGATACAGCATTATAACTTTAATAACAATGCTTAAAACAAATGACGCTACCATTGTTAAGTTTGGTGCGGTTGCTTTTGGAGGGATTTGAATACAAGATGGCGATAATCGGTATTATGCAGTTCTGAACGTCAGTTTACTACCGGTGTGCCAGAAGTAGTAACAGAAGCGTGCGTCTTATCGTGCTAAGTTGTACGTTGAGGAATCAATAAAGTGATATTGGAAGCGTATTTTTTTCCTTTTCTGAAGGGAAAAGAAGGTGGGAAAATGTCTAAAGCGGACGAGAATGTGGACACTGGGGATACCGGAGACAATTCCAATGGATCTTCAGCAGAAACCTCGTCTTCTAGAGGTGGAGATTTTGAAACGAAACTCGAAACAGACCGAAGCAAGAGGTTCGATTATTTATTGAAACAGACTGAGATATTCTCTCACTTCATGACAAACAACCAGAAAGATAAAGCTGGAAGTCCACTAAAGATCAAAGCTGGTAGACCAAGAAAACAACCTGAGAGTACAGTTAAGGCCGATATAGTTGATCATAGACATAGAAAAACTGAGCAGGAAGAAGATGAAGAACTACTTGCTGAAAGTAATGCTAATGTTGCTCCTACTACTCGTTTTGAGTCATCTCCACATTACATCAAGTCTGGAGAGTTAAGAGATTACCAAATACGAGGACTTAACTGGATGATCTCATTATACGAGAATGGAATTAATGGTATTCTTGCTGATGAGATGGGTCTGGGAAAAACATTACAGACTATATCTTTATTGGGATACATGAAGCACTTTCGCAGCATTCCAGGACCACATATTGTAATTGTACCTAAATCTACTTTGGCTAATTGGATGAATGAATTTAAAAAGTGGTGTCCTACTCTCAGAGCTGTCTGCTTAATTGGTGATGCAGAGACAAGGAATACATTTATCCGAGATGTTATGATGCCTGGGGAATGGGATGTATGTGTCACTTCCTATGAGATGGTCATCAAGGAAAAATCAGTTTTCAAGAAGTTTAATTGGCGATATATGGTTATTGACGAAGCTCATAGGATAAAGAATGAAAAGTCAAAACTATCAGAAATATTAAGAGAATTCAAAACAGCTAATAGACTATTACTCACTGGTACTCCGTTGCAAAATAATTTGCACGAACTCTGGTCTTTACTAAATTTCCTGTTGCCAGACGTTTTCAATAGTTCAGATGACTTTGATTCATGGTTCAACACAAACAGTTTTCTAGGCGATAATTCTCTCGTTGAAAGACTTCACGCAGTCCTTCGACCTTTCCTCCTTCGACGTCTTAAATCCGAAGTAGAAAAGGGTCTTAAACCAAAAAAGGAGATCAAGGTCTATATCGGACTTAGTAAAATGCAGAGAGAGTGGTACACTAAAGTATTGATGAAAGATATCGACATCGTAAATGGTGCCGGTAAAATTGAAAAGATGCGGCTGCAAAATATTTTAATGCAGCTAAGGAAATGTTGTAATCACCCATATCTATTTGATGGTGCTGAACCTGGTCCACCTTACACAACGGATGAGCACTTGGTCTACAACTGTGGCAAAATGGTTATCCTGGACAAGCTACTACCAAAACTCCAACAACAGGAATCCAGAGTGCTGATTTTCAGTCAAATGACTAGGATGCTAGATATCTTAGAAGATTATTGCCACTGGAGGAATTTTCAATACTGCCGTTTAGATGGTAACACAGCCCACGAAGATCGTCAGCGACAAATCAACGAGTACAACGCTCCAGACAGTGAAAAATTTATCTTCATGTTATCCACGCGTGCTGGTGGTTTGGGAATCAATTTGGCTACTGCCGACGTGGTAATTATTTATGATTCTGATTGGAATCCTCAAATGGACTTGCAAGCCATGGATCGAGCACATCGTATTGGGCAACAAAAGCAAGTGCGCGTCTTTAGATTCATAACAGAAAACACAGTTGAAGAGAAAATCGTCGAACGTGCTGAAGTAAAATTACGCCTGGATAAGCTGGTTATTCAGCAAGGTAGATTGGTAGATGCTAAGCAAACAGCACTGAACAAGGATGAGATGCTGAATATGATCAGGCATGGTGCGAATGAAGTATTTGCATCTAAAGATAGCGCCATTACCGATGAAGATATAGATACAATTCTTCAGAAAGGAGAAGCCAAAACAGAAGAGATGAAACAGAAACTGGAAAGTCTTGGCGAATCGTCTTTGCGTAACTTTACAGTCGATGCCCCTACAGACTCTGTGTACCAGTTCGAAGGAGAAGATTATCGTGAGAAGCAGAAGATACTCGGTATCGGTAATTGGATCGAGCCACCAAAACGAGAAAGAAAAGCAAATTATGCTGTAGATGCTTACTTCAGAGAAGCTTTGAGAGTGTCCGAGCCAAAAGCACCAAAAGCACCAAGGCCACCAAAACAGCCTATTGTCCAAGACTTCCAATTCTTTCCACCACGTCTGTTTGAGCTGCTGGATCAAGAGATTTACTACTTCAGACAAACAGTAGGTTATAAGGTTCCTAAAAATCCAGAACTGGGATCTGATGCTGCCAGAATACAGAAGGAGGAACAAAGGAAAATAGATGATGCCCAGCCGTTGACCGATGAAGAAGTTGCTGAGAAAGAGAAGTTGCTTACTCAAGGCTTTACCAACTGGACCAAGAGAGACTTCAATCAATTTATTAAAGCAAATGAGAAGTATGGACGTGACGACATTGAGAATATTGCAAAGGACGTCGAAGGCAAGACACCTGAGGAAGTCATGGAGTACTCGGCAGTCTTTTGGGAACGTTGCCACGAGCTTCAGGATATAGACAGAGTAATGGCACAGATAGAACGTGGCGAAGCAAAGATACAAAGACGTGCAGGTATCAAAAAGGCACTAGATGCCAAGATGGCGAGATATAGAGCGCCATTTCATCAGCTACGGATAGCTTATGGTACAAACAAGGGTAAGAATTATACCGAAGAAGAGGATAGATTTCTGGTGTGCATGCTGCATAAACTTGGCTTTGACAAAGAAAATGTATACGAGGAATTACGAGCTACTGTAAGATCAGCGCCCCAATTCCGTTTTGATTGGTTCGTCAAATCTCGCACAGCTTTGGAATTGCAAAGAAGATGCAACACCTTGATAACATTAATAGAGCGTGAGAATCAAGAGCTGGAGGAACGTGAGAGACAAGAAAGAAGGAAGAAAGGTGGTAGCATCGGTACGAAACCGGCTTCAAAGAGGAAGCAAGAAAATCTACCAGCACCTCAGGATAAACCAAGAAAGAAGAAGAAGTGAATATTTTATAAATGATGTTTCATCTACTGATGTACTCTTTAATCTAGACTGTCTATTTCTATGAGTATTTAAGTCTCCGATCCAGACACACAAACATTAGCCACTACGTTGCCGTAATTCGTGCTACAAAACGATATTTTACAAGCGAAATGATCATTACGAATAAACACGATTGTCACTATGATTCATTGACGATAATTATTATACAATCTACTTTTTTAACTTAAACTTTATGCATATAATCAGAATAATTAAGAGTAGTTGATCAATCGTTTTTACAAAACATCCATAAAAAGACATATTTACTTATTATAGTATTCGAGAAAATTGCTCTCTGCTCTCTGATGTGGCAAGATAATAGAAGCTTTTTGATCTTTGACTTACGGGTATAATTTATGTAGACTAAATTAATAGTTTCGTTTCCTCAGTACTTATTCGATCCTTTGTTATTAATCATTTTACTTTGACCATTGTATAAAAATATAGAAAAGGCGGGGATGTAACTTGAACTACATTTGTTTATTATTTTATTTATTGAATTACAGGACCGTCAGTCGTGAACAGAGAAAAATAAATGTGTAAAGTGAGATACTAGATTTCAAGTTATGTTATACATAGTAATTTACAATTAATAATCTCATTACTATACCCGGCAATGTGTAATACTTGGAGTTGTTTACACTAAGGTCTACTGCTCATAGTAAAAGCAACAAAATCATTGCTTTTATTAACAAGACAATCATGTGGCGAACTGCCAACTTTCTTACGGTAAGTATAATAATAGTTACACGTATATATAGAGTAAAATAATAAAAGCAGTAAAGTACCGAGTACCATGTACAGTTCACATGAGCGTCAGTCAATAGAGAATAAAAAAGAAACTAAATATACTTTTTCAGAAGGTTGATTGTGACATAAAAATGATGTTCTTTTAAATTTTCATAAGGCCCCCAATACATTAATATCGCAACTGAGTACCATTGTCATATTTCTACATACAGGTCGTATTCTTCGTGTACTAAACACGTAGATCTTTTGAATTATTCTTTATACAAGAGAGTTGCGCAATTTGAAAAATTTATAATTGATATAAAACGAGAATCGTTTGTATTTTTATTACCTTCTTTACAGATGGCGCACGTGTCACATTACATCGAGTCTTCGTACGAAACCGTTTACGAAAATAAAAGATTCGCAGCCGATAAAACTGTATTATAACCGAGTACTTATTGTGTCACTTGTAACAAACTGAACGCAAAATATTACAGTACTCGTAATCGGTATTTATAATATTTAAATTTATATATATATTTATAAGTATATAATATTACTGCAATAATAGCTATATAATAGAGTATATCTATACGTACTACTATCTATATCGTAGTAATGTCTAATAATTACTATACGAAACACGCGAATAAAGATTGCGTGTGATCTATATGCAGATTTTTAACTGCAAACTAAACTATTCCCGATTATTAATAATATCATATTGACTTTTTCGTCAATACGTAAGTACCTAATGTTGGTCGACTAGTGCCGTAATATTGATAGAGTATTATTATCCGTGGGTGGTGTATATATTTGTATAATAATATACATATGTCCACCAAAATAACATTCTTCACTCCCCACCCCCCTTAACAATTGTGTGAGATTATTAAAGAAAATTGATGAAAGGTAGAATACATTGTTTACCGCGAAAAAATTGGAATACGTTTAGTTATATTTTCATTTGTTTACTTATTGTGTACAGATATTATAGTAAAGATACTAATTATCAATGGCAAGGACCGGCCCACTGTGATACATATTTAGGATTACCTAAGGATATCGCTGTTAATTACGTAAAGTATATAATTAAAAAAATGAAATATCACCGGGATTTTCGGTGTCAGTCGATCGAAAGCAATGCATTGCAGTCACAAAATGAAATTACATTAATTGATATTGAAGTGCCAAAAGGTTGTTCAATGGTGAAGGACATAATGAAGTGATAATTATTTGCCGTAGTTCAATTCGTAATTAGTGTCGAAAGCTTAATTATAAAAATGTATCATCCTAGCAACGAACAACATATCAAATGACATATAAAATGGGACAAAGCACGTTACATCCCATTAAATGAATTGCTACACTTTTCTTCTTGTTTAATGGTAAAATAAAATCATGATAATTTCACTCGAGATTCATCCCACTATGTGAACGGAGGAAATTTCTTCCTCTTTCGTATCACACCTCTTGTTAATTCATCATTTTTTACTCAAAGCCTCTTTGAATTTACAAACATTTTGAATAATTTTTGTATACTCAATAAACGATATTCATCAAACTCACATTTATAGTTGATATTAATGACACGTGAAAGTAACTTCTTTGCTGAGAAAAACAAAGGAAAACATAAGTAGAATATAAAAATATGCTTATTTTCAAAATGATACTCGACTCAGTCACTCTTGAAATAAAAATACATTAGTAGTAGTAATAGTAAGAATAATAGTAGCATTAAAAGTAATAGTGGTACCGATATTAATGATGATAAACCAAATAATGATATTACATTTAATAAGAATCAATAATAATAATAATTTCTTTATAGTAAAATTTGCTCTGTGATGTTCGATACACTATATCATAATAGGTATCAAGTATGTATCACTCAATACATAGAATCCTAACATTTTAATGAATATAATATATGCATGTCCTATATGTTAAAGTTTGTATTAATTATAATGGCAATAACGATAGTAATACTGGTAAATCATATGGCGTGATAAGCAAATTTTGTTTCCGCCTATACATGTGGTACACATTTTGTTGTCTACCTAATGTTTATGTGCTAAATTTTATTACAGAAACATTTGCATAAGGTACAATATTTAAAAAAAAGTTTTTTGTGTGCACGTATACATACTACACAGTATAGACTGCTCGTAGTTCACTATGAATTCGTAACTTTTCAATGGATATCACGACCTTCAAAAATATTTGAACTTTCAATTTTAATTATGACATAACACATCAATGATATTATTCGAAACTTCCATATAATTTTGAGAAGAACAATGCAATTATGGAATTTGTAACAAGGTAGGAATTTTCAAAAATCATTCTTATTCAAGACAAAGACACAGTTTGTAATGCTCATTGGCCAATAAATGTTCTGTACTAGTTGTATATATGTCAAGAAACTGTAGCATACAGAAAATGATTATTTGTATCAATTTGAAAATTGTGCAAAAAGAATGAATCTGCACTATACAAATTTCTATTAACCAAGATCCTTGTACTGTCGTACGTATAAAAATTCGCATGGGAGATGAAGCGACTGTGCACATGTTAGAGATTCAGGAAAATTATACGAATATTCCTTTTTGTTTTCTTAAATATTTATATCTAATGCCGTGTATCCTTTCAATTATAAACTGCCGTATTATTATAAGCTATTCAGCCATTATCTGGCTAATGTCACTTGCCTTTAAGATAATTTCATACGCGAATCACGCATACTGTGCGTGATATAATTAAAACAAATTACTTTACGATTTATACTGTAATTAAGTAGAATCAACGAATTCGATCGTTGCTTTAACGATTATTCTCTCCCTCATTATTAACGATTGAGCCGAAAGAAAATAAAAAGAAAAGAAAATAGTAATATTTGATTCGCACGTATTAAAGCAATGCAACGTCATTGCGTGGATTTTTGCTTTAAAATTACACAAGGTAAACAATAAAATCCTTATCATATCATTAGGAACGAAAATCTATAAAATTTTATATAATGATAAAGAAGTAAAAATATATCGTAATAAATAAAACGTATCACTGAAGCGCTGTTTGAAGATCATATGAAATAAAAAGCTGAGCTTACAATAGCCATGAGATGTATGTATATCCAATGTAGTTTTGTTTACATGGCAATTCTTAGCTACTTAAATTTGTATAATGTTAATTGATTCTGCAAGATATCGACTATTATCAAAATGAAACTTTCTAATAGACACAAAGGATTATTCTGAAAATTGGATTCAATCGACAAGTAACAATCAAACCGCATATCGTATGTATTAAAGCTCTAATATGAACTGAAATCGTATATACACTGGATATACGATTATAATAATAGTCATCGGAAGCTCAAGCAAAAAGTCATTTCTAAATGAAAAACGTTGGTTATGAAGGAGTCAAAAAGCCGAAACATAACTCATATATATGAAACGCAAATAGAGTTTTAACTAGTACGAAAAAATTATTGAAGGCAATCTGACTTCGGACTTTTTGTGAAAAGTGGGTTCGAGAACCGAAAATAAATAATAATTTAGTCATAGGAGAAAAAATGAAAATTAACTGACCCCATCACCGTCGTGAGGCCGCGTCCATTTCAAATGGGAAAGTCGTAACGGAGATGTAATAGATATAATACCCACCGTTATTCACATTGATATCCAATACTCTCTCGCTATACTCCTGGGCTCAGCCGAGAAGGAAAAAATCTTAGTTGAAGTTTAATTTAAAAGCAGATGCCTCCAAGGGGGTGGATCAGGTGGTGGAGGCGGAGGGCCTGGTTACGGGCGGCTGTGGCCTCTCTTTCTTCCATTTTCGTGTCCATCCTCGTCCTCGCCACCACGACGAACCTCCGTGTAACGTTCACCCTTTACACTCACGATCTTGTTGTCAAGATAGCGCACTAGCTTCTTCGGCTCTGTTTTTGGAGCTACCGGACGGTGTTCACGGGAATCATCATCTCTGTCAACGTAACTGTAGCGAGCGATGATACGTGACTTTAATTCTTCGTCATTTACACGAGCCTTGTTCCGGCCGCTGGGCTGATAAAATTATTCTCTGGTACATGATAGATATCTGAACATTAAAACTGATAAGACTTACAGTGAGGAAGGTCAAGTTGCCAACGAGACTCTGGCCAGCTTCCTGTCTGTGAAGAACTAGCTGAGCTGCTTTAGCTATGTCTCCTCCTGCCACTGCCAAGCAATGCCGAGCTTCAGCAGGACTTGCTCCTGGAAACATCTCTTGTAGAAGAGCCACTTGATGCCAGGAAGATTCCTGCTGTGGCAGAAGCAAAAGGATTATTATTAATGCATAGATTGTAGCATGAATGATACATTTGAATGTTGTGAAGAAGGAACTGTAAATTTTAATCAGCTTTATATAGTGTTCTGTAGAATATGTGTAATAAATCCATTTGCTAAGTTGGATGATAATTTAATTGAATGCCCTGAATTGAATACCTCTGCAAAATATTCGCCGCTGGAATCGCTTCCTGCATCGCTTGTTTCTGACAAGTGATGCACCCTTATTCTTTGCGCGTCCGGCGGCAATAACGCCGTCAAGCTAATGTGACTTAATGGATCTTGAGATTGACAATTCTCATTTTGTTTACTGCCTTGATATAGTTTGCTCTTGACATCGAGCAACCACTTAGAGACAGCCTCTTTTTCAATAGTGGAAAATTCGGGAAGGCAGGCTGACACCATTTCGCACAGACCTTCCACATCTAAGTCTTCTTCCAAGGCATTTTCTTCCACCATGCTAACCACATAACTCAGCACAATGTCATCAATTAAGCTGTAATTATCACAGAAACACTTCTTACTTTGAATTATCATAAAACAATTGATCAAAATACTAAATAAAATTATGCAAGTTGTTTTATACTCCATTCACAAGTCATCATAGATAATTATGTATTATTATCTCATATATTTCACCTGAGTTGTGCAGCAGGTACTTGTTTTCTCACAAAGCTGAACAATGATTTTTTCACCAACTCTTCCTTTTCATCCATAGTACGATTCATTCTGAAATAACGAAGATTATTTTCAAATATATTTACCATTGTCTAGCGTCATAATATATAACGGAAAAGTAAAAGCCAAATAAACAATATTTACGGAATGACTTTATCATTTAAGAAGACTTCAACAATTAATCAATTCATGATTGCAAATAAGAACTCATATGTCAACAACTTATGTATATAGATAAATATTTAGACTTACATTAAATGCCATCATGCAATAAATCATTCAAATAATTATTGCCTATCATTATCTGTTAACTTTAAGTATATACATAATTATTAAAAAGCTATTTAAATCGTATAAAAACAGCACCCAATTATTAGGATCATGAACAAAGTTTATTAAATACATATATACCACCATTACAATGTAAAGCAACTATTGTATAAAATTACATATCATATGTACATATTTATTACCCTTATACATAATAGATGTAGCATGCAATGTAACATCAATTGTTAATCATTTTTTAGAGTGCTTTAACAGTCATAAATCTAAATGCTAATTTTTTCAAAAGCTACAAAAAATATAAAATTTTTAATACAATATTTGAAAATAAAATATGTTAATTCTTATTCATGTCTTTGCTTAAATAAAATCAACAGTTTCAGTGAAATAAGCTATAGCAGTATCCATTATCATATAGTCATTGATCCTGTGTTAGGTTAAGAAAAACAAAAGTGCGACGGGTGCACTATACTCTGAGACAAGTGATATTATTTAAAACAAAAGCACAGTATATAACTGAATAAATAACAACAGAAGCATCATCACGCAACAAGAAGAAGCAGTGAACGCAGAGACCGAATACAAGAAAAAGGTAGTAAGTCTCTAAAAAATGACAGCTCTACAGTATCAGGACCGGTGTTCCCAGGAAAAGGATCGGCATTCACTGGTAATTGTAATGAATAAAACTTATCAGAAAGCAAATCAATATTACAGTGCACAAACCTGGCGTTGTTCGTAGTTCAGAAATTCTCAGGATCGACGCTAGAAACCGATAAAAATTTCGTATACAAACAACGTTTCACGATTTGACAGTTCGGCTGAGGAGGGATATATGGCAAAGTGTCGCCACCTAGCGAGCCGCAAGGACTCTTGGGTATTCGAACGGCCAGTTGGGGGTAGCTGGGAGTACTTTATAGCGTCACAACCCTTTAGGCATCCCCCGGATCACAAAACGTAAATCAATAGCCCAGACAAGAGAGAGAGAGAATCCAGAGCTATGCTCGTTGCACTTAACCTGATACGGGGCATGGCATCCTCGAGAATCAAAGTAACCTAGTTTCCTAGAGTACAGAGAAGAGCCCAGATATACTGTATTTAGTTATTAATACATGCATTTAACATTGACTTGACCGGGGAACTAATTCTTATAGATGAGCATATGCTCATATGTAGCCATTTGTCAAAGCAAGGGAACGTCTTGGCAACTGCGTAATAGAACACTTTTTTACAATTTCATATCTGAGATAAGTGAAAGATCATACAAAGTTAACTCAATTCTCAAAACATTCGGGCCACAAGATCATAATGTAAACAATGGTAAACAGAACGTCTCATTTTTTTCATTATACACATAGAAAATAAAAGTCCAAACAGAAATGTTTGTCTGGTACGCAATTCTGTAAAGAGAGCGTCAAGTAAAAACCGATAGTAGGAATACGTTGTAGTAACTATTTATTTATAAGACATATTATTTCACAAGTTACAATGTATACATACTTTCCATTCGTTACGTCAAATCTATGACAAGGGCATGTATGCATCATATATCTATAAATACGTATTTTATACGTACACAGTTTCTGCACAAAGAGAGGACCCTCCAGAACAGTCATTCGTAATTGTGATTCACTTAATTAACGGAAACGTAGTACAACAGGGTCCCCGAGATTACGAAATAGATTTATTCCTTACGCAATAAGCTAAAGTCTAGTATGCAAATCCTCACATAATATAAAATCTGGCAATATTACGCCTCCGCGCAACATGTATGAGCTGGATATATCATCCAGATTCCAATGGATCCGACAAATACCGTGTCTCTTTTGTTTCTTCTATCTATAATAATAATAATGTTATGATAAATTTTTATAAATGCATCGACTCCTTATTGAAATAAAAAAATTTTTCAAAGTACAATTTAGATTCTTTTCTTTTTTATTAAAACGTCGATACGATCAATTTACTTTTGGTTATTGTAAAGGATTATCTTTTCATTTCTTCTTTTTTCTGTTTAACTTGGAAGCAAATAGAATATTAAGGGAAATATTCGTTTTTTTATAAATGCTTGAGACATGCACTTTTCGTACGGTTTACACTGAAACGATTAAAATAACATCTTTCTAAATTTACAGTAAGCTTTTCTTTACGGTCATTAAGACTAAAGTCATTACTAACTCTTTCACTCTCTCTCTCTCTCTCTTGCTCTCTCACTTTCTGTCTCACACACACACACACACACACACGCACTCATATACGTTTCTTTATTCGCACATTTTCACATCTCATTTATGTTAGAAAGACTATTAATTTAACGCAGTACTCAAATAAGTTATTTTGATTCATTTAGAAAATACTTTTCGCTCTCGTTGATCACACCGGGAAAATTATACATCGCCATAAATGCAGTAAGGCTTATGTGCACTGACATAAATATAATTATAACGATTATGTAAAAATTTCTTGCGAGTGACTTTTGCATGTTTAATTTAATGTCTTTCCAATTGTTTGAAAACGAATGTTTCAAATATCATATAATGAAATTGGTATGATTTATGTGTTAGATCAATTTAGTTCGATTCAACAAATAGGAAAAATGTTTTGTATCAGATCAATACCCTTTAAACTAAACAAATGCATTTATGATTTATAAGTGTCATCATCGCTATATCTTTTTTCTTTTTGTAATAGCCCGATGAATCAGTCATCTAATACCAAAATAAAAAATTCACAGTTTTTCTGCGATCTTTGGATTGACGTTCTGGATACTAGAAGACAAAGAAAATAGCGGAGATAACATTATACTAATTGTTTCGCTCTTACCAATCTGATTGGGCTCTTGTCGAAAAGCCAAGAGCTCTCTATTACAAGGTTTTGTCGTTTTTTAAGAAATGTTCATGTTCTTCGACATCCTTATCATCATCGTCAATATCAATATGACTTGAACCTTTCAATTCGTCTCTGCTATCTTTACTACAATCAGGTTCCGGTTCTTCCACGATATCTTGTTCCTGTTCTAAAAAGTCTGTAGGTACAAATTCCATGTGATCCTCGTTGTCATTCAAATCTGGCGGTCCTGGTAGTTCACAGAAAGTTATTTTCCTGTCATCGCTACTGACATCTTCACCACCCGGATCATCTTCTTCGTGGAGGCTCGCTATATTATCAAAGTTTGAGGGTGTCGAACTGTCCTCATTATTTTCTGGAAATATCTCTGTGGGACTCAAAGGTATATCTAAGGGTTCAAGTTTCACGGTGGTAGTAGGTGAACTCGGTGTGATTGGTCGTTGCAACCTTATCTTCGTAAACGGTCTGGGTTCCGAAGACTCTGTGGTGTGTCGTTTCTGTGCACGTTTGGGACTAGTTGGCATCGACGCACCGGAAGTCGACGGTCTTGTTTCTTTGGTTTCATTCAAAACTCGTGGGGTGACAGAATGAGATGACTGAGGCTTTGGTTGAGGTATGAGCATTGGTGGTTTAGGATTCTGTTAACAAAAAAAAAAATATAACTTGATTAGCTTTGAATTTCTACTCATTCAAAGAAATTCAGATACACCTGTATATATTCAGCAATAATGTTCTAGAATGAAGTCAAGGAAAGATTTTTATGAAATAAGTATTACCTGAGACGAAGGACTTGGTCCTGCCAATCCTTTGACTTGTAAGGCTTCAGCCGCGTTCAGCAATTGTGGTAACTTGTCGTGAGCGACATTGACTTCTCCACGATACATAAACTTGACCAATGCCTCAACTTCCCAGAATTTCAAGTCCTTCATTAATATTATGGGATGCTGACAAGGATTCTCACGTAGGAGTTCAGCCAGGTAATCGCTGCAGGAGGAGAGAATCATTTTGTGACACTTTAGAGAGCGTCCTTCGCAAGCCAGGGTTACGTCGACAAATTGCTCAGAGTCAAGCAACGACGGAAAACTATTTTGCATGTTGCTGTGGTAACTGTTCCACCTTAAGCAGACCTGGGGATAAAATATTTCATATGACGATCATTACGGTAGTATCTTATTAAATAAGAAAAAAAGTTTTATATGTGTATAATCCGTTCATGTATCATTAGTTCTTGCCCATAAAGTGAAAATTATAGAAATATTTTTATTCTAATATAAAAAATATATATACCTCAGTGGCCTGCTGCGGTACTATGTTTTGAGGTAGTCCTTGAGGTGCTTGACGTGGTGGCATCTTTATTGTGGTTGGTGCCACTTGTTTCACTTTAAGAGGTATAGTTTTCAGTACGAGTGTCTTTGGTTGTCGTTGTTGCTGCTGTTGTTGCTGTTGTTGTTGCTGAGGTATAGGAGCCGGAGCGATATTTCGCATCTGGGAACGGACTAGAGATTGAGTGGCGATCCTTATGGCTTTACCACTTTGTGCAGCCTGTATCGCAGATGGAAGTACTGTAATAAGAAGAATCATATTTCTTCGCTATTAAAACAAAATTCACATCCGTAAATTATCTTTTTTTAACTGATAAAGGTATCTACCAAAAGTCTTAATTTCATAACTTTAATTGAAGTATCAATTTCTGTATTAACTATTTATTTTATGACAAACTTAAATCATATAGTTCATTACTGATCGCATTAATATCATCTATAAATAATATAGACTTTCTGAAACGACTACAGTAAATCTCTTCCCGCAAAATTTATTTTATAATTTTAAATAATACATTTTAAAATATAATCAGTAATTAGTCACGGAAGTGCAACCAACCACGTCCTGTCGTATTCAGACCTATCCTTCTATTTATACCTATTAAAATTGTACACGCATACCAGAAGATCGATATCAACACTTCCAAATTAATGTTAAAAAATGTGATATTTCACTACTGTAAAATAAGTCAAAGTACATTATACATTACACCAAAAATAGAATGCATTGCTAATTGGTCAGCTGTTACGTACATAAAAATTTCATATAAAGTGTAAGTTTCGCGCATGTAGATCCTGTACAATTTTTACATATCTTTACGTTGCATTCCACCACTTTGTTCCGAGGAGCGTAGAGCCACACACTCTGGCTGTATTCCAGAGAATAAATTTAGCCACGATAGAACTCTAGCGAAAATCCACACTACGATGACACGCATACGATTCTTAAAAACGCCATGGACATAACTTCGAGAGCTTCCATTTCCTCGTCTGCGTAATCCAGTAAGGTCTCCGCAGACGTTTTTAGATAAACCTTCTAAATTGAAATCGGATTATTGCTTATATAGCGATCGCGTGTTACGATTACGGCCGCATTGAAACCCATTGCGTGTCACGCATTGCATTCAGTAAAATACTTTTAATAGAAAATGGAGTTTTGAACTATTAATTTCTTAGTTATATTTACAATTAGAGAAACTGTGCTATATATTCTACATATTTCTTTTTACGTACAAATTCCCGACAGTGTATATCCATGCGCACGTGGCTATACTACATCGCAATGTATATTATATGTATGTATGTATACTATATATGTATAGTCTGTAGAAACGACGATGACGAGTAAGTATTTCTTTCGGAGGAAGACTTATCTATGCCTGACTGAATCGCGATATACACTACTAGCGTGCAATGTATACGTCAATGTTGTTCTTTGTAAGGGATTGAAGGCAGGAGATTAAAAAAAAAGTAAAAAATGATTAAAAACTACATGTATCTTAAAGGTTTCTCTAGATATATTATCTTTGAACTAGTGGCAATATATTATTTCGTATTTGTCTTGTAACATAATCAGAGAGACGTATGAATATTAGAAATGTTAGAAAAATGCACTTTCTCTTAGTGTTAACCCTAAGCTGCAGGAGTGACGTTTTAATGGCGACAGCGACAGGGTGGATCCAAGGGTTTAGTAAATATTTTTGACCCACAACAAACGAAATGAAACCGCCAGGACATTTCCATAAGAAACATATAAATACGTAAACTCTGTCCGGTTTGAGTATAATTACATTTTAAAACTTTCTCCCGAATCCGAGGGGTTCGACCTAAACGTCTTCAAGGGATGTAATAACGAGGGGGAACATTCTCATACAAAGTTTCGCTAATTATATGTAGATTTTTATGGAATGCATTAATACAAATTTTGTAAAAACAATAAGCATCAATAATAAAACTGTCATGTTTCTAATTTACGGCACGTTTCGTAATACGTATCAGTCCAATATAGAAATAAAAATTGAAACTAATAACATTAAAAATTAATTTCAGAAAAAACTTCGCTTCTGCCGAGCATCCCTTGTTTATGCGCAATTTCACGTCGCACGACGCTGTCCAATATAGTATGTCAGAGACAGTAGTGAACAGCTTCTCTGTAAGAGGTGCACGTCACAGCATAGTAACTAATCAATAAAAAGTGTCGCGAATCCCGAGTTCAAAAACTTGCGCCGTAACGACGTCGTCGGGAGAATTGAAGGAAATATTGAATCGTGCTGCGCATCCCATAATCATCCTTGCAATATCGTACATAGCTGCTTTCTATTTGTAGCTTTTACTATCGCAATCTTGTGGGTATAGCATATAGGAATACCAGGCATTCAAATTCTAGGATAGTCGTGTAAAATACAACTATAAATAAAGCATACTACGTACATATTTTGTTAGTCTCAAAAAAATTGATATTACCCATAATGCATCTTATTAATAACTACAACAAATTATTCAGAATTAATATATATATTTTCATCATCACAAATATATATACTATGCAAAACTGTCTAATTAACTACTTTAGCACTATTACCAAAACTCACACTATTTATGACAATCTATAGACAGTACAATGTACATGTTCTCAACATACGCAAGGAGTAGTATATTGAACGTATACTCTATATGCTCAGCCGATTAGCCAAGCCCAGAAAAGTAAGCACAAAGTAATAAAGGAATGTGTAATCATGGACGTACGAATGATAACAGATAGTAAGGACATCGGTACCGGAAAAGATGAAGGAGATAACGAAACGCATGCCTTATTAAATTGTCACTAAATATGTTTGACTATTACCATGGTACCGTCGGCCGATGAGTCTTCCACCATGATGAACCCTTAAATGACGATGCAAATTGGTAGTACCACACTGACGAGGGTTGGCACCACCCCTGACAACGACGGCACCACAAATGCGACATTGGGCCCTTAATGGGTCATTTGTGCATAAATCAAAATGGGCCCATACGGCACTAGGATTCGCCATTGCTCGTAAGCTTCGCGAATGCGATCTAACTCTTCCTGAGTGTCCTGGCGATGAGGGCGGCATTCCCTCTTCCAAGAAACAGTCTTCCTCGTCTTCGGGTTCTTGCTTCATTATGCTTTCCAGCCTTTCTTGTAAAATTTCACGCGAAATCCTATTGCGGTATCTATGCGGGCTCAGCTTAATGCAATCAACTCCGACGGTCTTTTATTCTTTTTCTTGAATTTCTTTTTTGAGATTTTCCAAGTCTTCTTTTTCTTTAGATTCTTCTCCCTTGAGGTTTCTATGCGAAAAACGATCAATTCTCACCTTATGGCGTTTATAAAAAATCCTGAGTCTTTCTTATATCCTCCGATTTTCTACATGACATTGTCATAAGGAATTCGCCTTCTACTTAATGTGCAACGAGTACTCGCACGCTTTCATACTGAGATGTATATGTAAATAAATATACGTTTACAATTTCACACCTATACGTGGATTTTAATGAATATTCACAAATAGTAAAGTGAGTAACGATCAACGTTCCTAGTATGCTGTGAAGAACTGAATCACCACTTTTCTAGAAAAAAGTCAATATAAAATAATGCTAGAAATTTTCTTTCCACGAATCGCATCGACATAAACTTCTTCACTTTTGTGTCATAAAAAAAGTGTCTAGTGTTCAATAGTGTGTAGCGATCAATAGCGAAGAGTTCATGCAGAATTTTTAGACTCTGACATCAATAACACAATACGCAGTAAAAATGAAGTAAGCTTTTGCCGAAACTAGATAGTTAGTAACTATAGGATTTCCGTTCGTCACTGGTTACCTTTGACAGAAAACCCATTACCAATTGTAATTTATATCTACAGGGAGAAATTATAGACACTCATTTGTCCAGTGGGTATAAAAATAATCGGTAACATCAGTACCCGAAAATATTGTCATGCAATAAGAGTGCACTAACAAAATAAAATACTGTCTCAAAATTCGTAGAATATTAAGCATGAAAAAAAGCATTGATCTTAGGAAAGACACATTATTGATTTTGTACTACGTTTGATTCGTAATGAGATATGAACGACCGTTTATTTAGCGTGAAATTTAATCAATTAGTACCGAGTGGTTCCTTTATTAGAATATTACGTTAACATCAGAATTATGAAATTCCAACACGTTCCTCTCGCTATTTGGCAATAAGTAAAAATTGACGGATAAAGATAATAAATTCGATGAATCGTACTATGACATAATTTCTTGTATTCCTGTAAATCGATGCAACCGTTAGACCAATCGTATTGCAGATGAATGATAACGCGCATTAACTTTCATATGCCACGAATACGAACATGTTTTCGAATAATTTGAGTTTACTGGATCGATAAAGAGCGTCGTAGTCTCGTGAAGGAGAGCTCCTCTTTAACCTACGATACTCCCTTTCAAAATGGCGACTACGGTATTAAATGCGAACAAAAATAACAATACACATTTTTTAATTCAATTCGTACCGAAAGTGTATTATAATGATTCGAAGTGAACTTAAAATGTCGTTTGTTTGATCAACAATGAAATACAAGCAATAATTTCTTTCGCCACTACGAAATAAATGTTCAAAAATATGAATATACTGTATATGTTATTCAGCAATACTCATCGATTTTAGATTCGATCACTAATTAAAAATATTATTCTAGCCTACAATTTCTCTTTGGGATTCGCCGATTGTTAATCTTGTCGATGCAATTGAGATGTGTCAAACGTAAGATAAAATAAAAAGAAAGTAGATTAAATTAATTAAATAGTATTAAAGGAAAATGAGATTCAAAGGATAATCGAAAAAAAAACGCTGCTCCGATCCCTATAGGTCATCATTCAATATTTATTATGCACTTAGATCATTGAATAACAGGAATGCATGTTCAAATATCGAAAGAAATATATGAAAGGTAATATAGTATGGAGATCGACCAGTAAATCAATTACATTACATTCAAGCGGACAATCACGTACACCTATTCGCGTGAAGCGAAAGAAGAAGAGGTGACTGAGTGGCGATTCAGAAATAAAAAATAGGCCACGTGTAAAAGTGTAAAAAATAAAACAAGATGAACTCTTCCGCCTTTTGGTCGAAGCCACAACGTTCTGTTGAGAATGACTAGACAACGATGAAAAACTGATACAAAATAAAAAAGCAATTGAAGAAAATAGGAAAAAAATTAACTGAAAACCATAAAAAGAGTATATAAAGAGTAAATACAAATTAAGGAACGAGGAAAGACTTTTTTTTAATGAAAACAGTAGTGTTTGTCTGAAACAAGAAGCACATGCAAAAATGAATCGTAAGAAATATCAAGGGAAGCAAAGGAGATACGATACAAGTAGTAAAATGGCGACGTAAAAAAGAATGAATAGATCTATAGTAATTCAAAAACAATAATCAGAACATTAATAATACTATAGTTCCGTACTCGAGATCTTGAATTAATAAAAACAAACATGGCGCCGGGCGATGCGCGTACCGCGGTATACACTCCGATCAAAAAATTTCAACTATTATTATCAGCATGCAGCCATTCAAAGCGGCATGCCATCCGCGCAAGACGCGCTATAAAAAGCAATGATAATCTTGCCTCGCGCCACTGATAATACGTTTATAAAAGAGCTCGTAAATGCATATGTGTTATATGCAGGTATACGCGGTACCGGACAGCCACTTCGCGCACTGCTGCGATGATGAATCGAGCACGAAAGCTCGTTACACTTATCATCGCTGTTTTCATAGTCATCACAGTAGTAATAGTATTACTAGTAGTCATAACTAGTGTAGTAGAAGAAGAAAAAGAAAAGGAGGAATTGAGTTAGCGTCTCTTACAAGGGATTACGTCGTGCTTGCACGAAAGCACAGTTAAGGCATCAGCAACAACAACAACAATAACAACAACAACTAATAACAGTAACAATAAAAAAATGCAGGTCGCCAATAATAACTACGACCCGGTTAACTCTGTTCCTGATACCGTGTACGACGCACGCCGCGATTCTCGACTTTTTCCGTCGGGCTTAACCGAGCGAGCACTCGTTGCACAGCATATAGTCTCTATCAGTGTCGAACAATGCGTATATATGTAGATGAAACGAACCGAGCTTGTTAACCACGTTCTAAACAGCACCCAAAAGCCGGCGAGATTCGCGTAGACTCGACGTAACGTCTTCACGATCGTCGAATCGGATTGGCCAGCTCTACGAGGGCCAATGTAAAGGATCGTTTCGCCCGTAGGAACGTGAGCTTAGAAGATGGCCGATGTGCTTTGCACTGTGCTTCCGAGGTTCACAGGCAACGATTCCCCCAACCCGAACCCGGGAATGACTAAAATCGAAATCGGTGGCCGAGGGGCGTCGGGACGCGCATGTGCGACGGCGCCGGTCGTCAACGCATTATCCGTATCATATGTGTGCCATACTAACCGACCTGATTACATCGGCTCACCCTGCGAATTCATCGATTAACGTGTTGCACGAGAGACGAGACTTCTGGCGAAATGCCGTCCACGCCGCCACGAGACTTCTATTACCCTGTTCATAAGTCCCACCTAACGTAACCCGTCGATGACGTTCTCCCTCTTTCTGTCACTCTCATTCACTCACTCACTGTCTTTCTCACTCTCGCACGTCTCCCTCTCTTTGGCTACGATCACTTTTCGTTATTACGCACTCGCTTCCCTCTCTCTTTGGATTTCTTTCGCTACAGATAGCACGCGAGTCTTATCCTAGTATCGTCTACGCTACGCGTTACGTATCACAGTACGATAGATAACCGTGAATTTACAACGCACGATCGCCAACACGATCCCTTAACTTACGTCGACCGTTCCGTATTTCTTGGCTTTCTTGAACAGATGCCGGTTTTCAGGCGTCCCTCCCTTTCCACGCAGAAATATAACCTATATCATTTGTGTTTGCCTACCTCTACCAGCACGACCGGATTATTATGCTATTGTCCTATCGAAAGAGGGTCCTATCGAAAGGCGTACCATTCCCTGTGAACAATCTACCTGTATGGTAACGTACGACTCATATGGTGTATGCACGATGAACCATGTTGGCGACGTGCTTCGATTTCAATGGATAAATAGATCCCCTTCTCGCGGCGCCACTTACGCTTCTCGGGATTCGGTTGCGCTCGTGTCAGCCGGCTGAGTTGCCGATGGACCAAAATACAGTCGACTCTGTATAATCGGGCACCCGGGACTCTGAGACGCGATAACTACAGAGAGAGCGATATTACGGAGAGCCCCCACTCCACTGTTATACGCCGAGCGTTCGAAAGAACGCGGGTAACACGCGTGCTGAGAGGCACAGAAGAGCGGGAGAAAACTTCCCCTCTCGGCGCAATAGTTTACAAAGAGAGAGCTCAGGGGAAACGCGACTATACAGAGCGCCGCTATAGCCAGAGTCGACTGTAGAGTTTTTACAGGAGATAACATTTCAAAAAGACACGGATTTCTTCAGTGCTCAATTGGAAATTGACGATCGATCATTTCTCCTTGTAATCTTTAGAGACTGACGGTATTATTAATATCGTTGTGAAAGATTTAGGTGTTAATTTTTTGTCTATTTATTCAAATTAAATCTTAATTAATGAATAACGCTGCTAAGGCATCGTGTGGGATTATTCAATCAATAAAATATGACGAGAATATTTATGATGCAGTGGTAGTTGTCTGTTTCATTGGACATTTTATGGTGAATTGTTGTATGGATTGTTTGGCGGAGATGAAGATTTTTTTAAACTTTATCTGTACGATAAAGAAATTTGTTGATCTGCTTCGTAGTGTGCGAGTGAGAGCATCTAGTAAATTTTTATAATAATTACGATGCGTAATAAAAAATATTGCGTAATGTCCAAAATCATTCTCGCATGATTTGTCGTGTGAATGACATAAATATTTATCGAGCGTAGCATGTAGCTACTGCGCGTATATACGAAACGCGATACCACTGTAAAGTTAAGTAAAGTACAACATAATAATAAACGATTTAGGCGTTTATAATAATTTTAAGTTTATGATTTCCTTTTAACCTTGGTAGAAATGTGATAAGTGCATTTCTGACGTTGCGCGCCGTTGTACGTGGTAGGTATGTAAACATATTTTATAAAAACAGTTAATCAAAATGAAAATAATTTACTTACAATCTTATGCTAATAAGGCTTACCTTTTTCATTATATGTATGAACAATAACTTTCGAAATATATACATTATTTTTAAAACATCAGCAACAAATTACGATTTTACTTATAAACTCGACGGCAATTTTATAATGATTGACAGCAGTGCAGATAATCACATTTATACGCAAAATATAAATTATTACAATCTACATGCATTCGTTATACTTTTGAGAACGAGACAAGCTCCAGAGAGACTTCCTAGGTCACGAATCAGTAACCTCAGTTCTTTGGCTCGAAATAATACGTTTTTTATCACTATGGTTATAAATTTACTTTCAATTTACTTACTTTTTTCATCACTTAGCTGTGTTTGTCGTTCTTGTTCTGGCAATCGTGGTTGGTCCTGCCATTCCAGTAAACCACTGAAATCCCCGTCATTTGCGCTTAACGATAAGATCGATCTAGTACCATCCTCTTGTTCCTCTTCTATACGTATAAAACAATAACAAATGTTATGCGTCTCCAGAGATCAAGTAATAGCATCGTCATTATTATTTACTTAATATCCGCTACCCTTTACAGCTAACCTGGAAGTATCCGAGGCTGACCCAGAGCGATATATCGTTTTCTGGCCAATTGTGCAGCTGCAAAATCTGGCGTATGATTGTGATCCATGCGCACACGTGGCTTCTTGCAATCTATTGTCGTTATCAAACTTCCTCGACAGTGCAACGTTCTGCCGACGCATCTCCACCTTATGTTGTGCGGTTGTTTTTTATGAAGAGTATACATATAACCTTTATGAATAACTTTTGGACCTCCTTTGTTCGACAGAACGACCTAGAAATATGAATTCAATTATTACATGTTACAGGATATACGCAGAAAAAATATGAAACAAGGATTTAGTACTACTGTAATATTTACCTCGGCAACGTTGGAATCTTCTTCCATGGTTTCCTCCATCTTTACTGTAGTTACTAATTCTGTAGGTTCCTCTGTTTCAGAATTTCCGCTACTACTTGATACTCTCTCTGACTGTCGTGACATCTCCGTGAAAAGTCTATGGAAAAAGTAAATAACGTTATCATCAGTATTTTTTATTAATATATGTGCATTGTCTACATTTCGTTTGTATGTTTTATACGTTGACTTGAGAGAATTTAGTCGCATTTGATATTTATCTTACCAGAAATGGCCCAATATACACAATTGATTAAAATGTTTATATTTAGTAAAAGTTTTTAAAGCAATTCAGTGTTCTTACGCCGGAAGTTGTTTCGTTTTATTCCGTGATACTCTATCTTGTATACCGTTTTGCCATGTCTTAACGGGTCAATGAGAAAGACAAGAAAAAAATATTTCATGCTTACGCAAATTGTACGAGTTAAAAATTCGTCTTGGTAGTAATTCAATAACTAGAATGATCTCCACACGTTTTTTCAGATATTAATTACGTTAATTACGCCTACGAAATATGTAAATCGTCAAATCACAGTAATTTCCATTCGAATACTCAATAACCGAATGATCGTATATCCCTCGATTACCAAAAAAGTAAAGAAAAACTATACAAAGAGAATTAACATTCGCTGTAATAAGCATATTATATAATAACAAGGTTTAGATAAAATCAATGTCCTTCTGATTTACTCCAACTTCATCAGTAACAAATATCGATGCGCAATATAAAGCGTAACAATTTCTATTCAAAGCAATAATAATATATACAAGTGCCATTTTCCTAAAGTAGAGCACCTTCTTCCCAAATATCTAACGTATGTACTTATTCCAGATAAAAGCAACCATTCATTTATATGAAAGAAGGTGAAGCACGTGTTGTACGGCATAGCCCGCTTTGAGACCAACCATAGCGCCGTCACTGGGCGCATTTACAAGCATTTTCGAAACCAAAAACGTCCCTTTATCTTGTTCAAGCAACAAGTCGCCGGTTATGAATATCAACTAGTTAATTCCCCGGGTTTCGACTTTATTGCGATCGAATTTACGTTCATGTCGCAAAAGACAGCATGGTGCTGTATTTATTGATAAGCAGTGGCTCATTACCCAAAGTAATTATAGCAACTCGAAAGATAGACGACGAAATGCAGTAAAAGTGCAGAAATGAACTATCGTAGGACAGGGTAAAGTAGGTTGTTACGAACACGCGGACGACAAACGCGTATGGTACTCGAGTTCCTCGTGGAATTTTGTATACTGACACAGCCAGGATGATATTGCGCTTCGGCAATGTCGTTGTTTTAAAACGCTCAAATGGCCAACGCCGAACGTACTCGACTGAGAGGCGTTGGTGACTAGAGCGATGGAAATATGGCACCGCCGCGCCGCAATCAATAAACGGCACCACGGTACCCGGCCCCTAAGGGACCGTTCACACTGACTACATGGTCTTACGCAATAACTACTATCCTCGTAGTTATCATCGTTGCCATTATTCATCCTTATGAGTGTGTGATACTCACTAGGCGATTCATTGTCTTCTTGGGCTTGGAACTGCTGCCTTTTGACGCAGTATAATTTTTAGTGATAAGATTTTGAGAATTTGAAGAGATGAAAGAACGTAATAATTTTGTTTGAGATGTTTTTAGATTTTTTGTTAGTTCAAGCGAAATTAACGTTAATTATTTCACGTGGTATAATAATTACCGGGTATGTTTGATCTTGATTTCCTCTTGTAATTATGCACAAATTTCTGAAAAATTAATGCCAATTTAGTAATGGACTCTTATTAGTAGCTTTTGCTCGAATTAAATCTGTATACCGTGTCTCAATGTGTAACACTGTTCTATCCTCTATCTATTAAGACTGGTTTTAAATCTAGGAAAAGGATGCTGCTTGCCAGTTTAAAGTATCTTCAGGGATGTGCAAAAATATTTTCCCTGACTGTACTAACCAGCTAAGAAGACATTGCACCGAAACAAGAGCGTTACGAAATGGAAGAAAGTTATTAACTTCATGATCATATAGGTATACCGGGCAGAAACGTCTCCGATTTAAAAAAGAAGCGCCAAATACGTGGTTTTAGATACTCCCTTACAAAAAATGTTGAGATCAGAATCTGGTACCAAATATAATTCCATGAATGAAGTACCTAGCACTGTGATCATATTGAATGGTTATTTGTCGATATAAACATACATAATTTTTCATTTCAAGGTAGTACATAAAATAGGCCATACTGATAATCTAGTGCAAAATTACATATTATTATCATTGGACAATTTCTCATTGAACATACTCGTTATAAGGTATATATACTACTTGGCGGGTCCGTACCTTGATAATATTTAGTGAACAGCAGCATTAAAATTAGGATAGATACACTGAGAAAAGCGTTTAGTAAATTAGAAAAAAATTAAATCAATTAACGCAGTACTGCGGTTGCGGTTGCGGCTGGCGAACAACATACATAGTTCGCTGAAGTACAGCCTGTAGTCGAGTGAGAAAATATGGAAACACATTTTTGGAGCAATTTAGCAGTTGGTCTTACCAAACTTTCTTCTCAGTGTATACATTTGTCGCATTGCATTATATGATGAATCCGGAACAGTAGAATATCTTTATAATATACAACAAATATTTAGTGGAAGTAGAGATTACTCACATAAATCTGTCTTGATTATCCTTTACGCAATTAGAATTAAATAACACCACACAATTATATATTGATCTTTCATAAATATACATTTTTATGTAATAAGTATATCCTTACTCTGTTATTAACTGACGCGGAGAGTTTAACGAAAGACAAATATACAATCATGACGGAAAGCAATTGGACGCTCCCGAGATTACCGTCAAACACCGAGACATTAGAAACTACGAAGAAGAATACTATTAATGACTACTTTTCCTGTAGTCTTAAGTGAAAATTCGTTGTGAAGAGTAGATTCACGGACAAAATGCATTTGATTGTGTATATAAGCAGTATCAATGAAGTTGAGTGGTTAAAAATTGCTTTTGAAGATATCTTATGACTGAGTGGACTTCTTACTTTTATTTTTTATTAATATCTTATATATATTTTAACATCTGGGGCGTAACAAAATGAACACAAAAAGGTTCATGGTATTCAAATAAATTCTTACATTAAAAAATTTCACTATAGATCGCGAGTATTTCAGCATTAAAAATTACCTGTCCCGTACTGCCCCACTCTCCCCTGTCTGCGCACTGCGGCCCTGATTGGTGGAAATCGCAGCATAGTGGGAGAGCTCAGCTCGAGGGGAAGTTAAAAAATGAGAGGTACTTAAAATTTGAGAGGTTCCACTGTATGAGAAAACATAATTAGGCAAAGTCAGTGCGGAATAGATTAAACAGGCGGAAACTTAAGGTCGTGATTATCGAAGATTCTAAACTGTCGTTACTGCATGAGTTTCACGTTATGAGCAACTAGCCTTAACTTAATTTGATGATGACGGTATTATGAAAGATTATAGAAAACAAAAAAAAAGCAAAAACTCTACACAAGGTCAAAAACAGCACTAATTAACTCAAACGTACGAATTTCAATCATTAATGGGGCTATAATTTTCAATGACCCGTTTAAACTGATTATTAGAAATATTTCGACGAACATGATGAAATTACGAAGCTTTGAGGTCGCTGATTACAAATCACAAATAAAAAACTTAGAGTTTCAAGATAACGTGCTCAAGACCTCTGAGTTTAAAAAAAATTAGTTCTAGTGCGTATGGAATATTTGTTTTAACGGATATCTGGTTCATTTATAAGTAGAATCGTGTCATTTGCGCGGATAATTTACTGGAGACAGTGATCTGCAGCAAGACCTGGGAAAGTGGTCTGACAATGCCGAGAGCAACATTATGTCCTGATCAAATCCATTTCAATAAAAAGAGACATAAAGTATTCTCAACTTTGAGAGATTATTTCGGAACGATATCCGAAGAAACAGATCAATATTTTTTAAGATTCGATAGACGCGTGCAATATATCTCTTGCAAGATCTGCCGCAAGCTTGATACAGAATGTCACTTTGAAAAATTCATATCTTCTACAAATACCAATATATTGACTTCAAAAAGGTCTTGTTTAAAAAGGAAGGCTAAGAGTAATGTAAAAAAATGAGCAGTCTCTCAAATTGTACCCAGTATTGTGCACACTACATCAGAAACTGTTAAAATCGACAAAAATGAAAAAGCACACAGAATTTTCAGATTGATTTATTAAAATTTTTCTTCTATTGCAATTACTTAAAAATGATATCAGTAGTATGAATATAAAGTAAAATTTTTCCATTTTTCAAAATTCAATAAGCCTGACCTCTGTGTCATAAATTGACTGTACCATATCAAGGCGTTGATATCAATATTGGGGTAGTCCTTGCATCGGTAATTCATTCAGTTATTCTTCTTCTTATGTCCTTTTCTTGCATTTTCAAACTTTATTGCGTAAGTTTCAGAGATACCTGTCAAAGAATAATATTTTTATTCTCTGGGCCCTTTTCTACCCCATAGGGGGATAGTTATCGGGGTTGAAAAATTCTAACCACATTTTTGCGCCTCCTATCGTCTATACTTAGTATACCAAACTCAGTTCGCTTTGGACTCGAGTAAAAAGAACTCAGGCATTAAAGGGTTAATGCTACAAACGTGTCGATACGAATTTTTCAGTCAATAGGCTGTATACAGTGTGCGAATCGTGATTCTGTGGGTGTCTCTGAGTGGGGCGAAGTCTTGGCCCTCTGAGTGGGGAGAAGATATATAGTGCAAGAAAAAGGGAAATATATGTCAGTGAGCAAATTACGGGGTACCTCGTATATACCACGTGGTATATTTCATGAGACAAGTATATATAATAAAATCCTCGCGATTCTTTTAAAATTCAGAAAAAACAAGTTATATAATAGACCCTTGATCAAATTACAGTGTTAAATATAATTCAGAACATACAATCGACATATGCGGGAAGTATAAAGAAAAAGCAACTTGAATCAGAACAATTAAATCGTACGAATTCGATCTATCAGCAATTAACCAAAAGCCATGAATGAAAATTCGGATATCGCAAACTGGTTTGTCGGAAAATCTGTATTTGTCACAGGAGCAACAGGCTTCTTGGGAAAAGTTCTCATAGAAAAGCTTTTACGAGCCTGTCCAGATATTGGACCGATTTACATCTTAGTACGTAAGAAGAAAGGATGCGAATCCCGCGACAGAGTCAAAGAACTCATAGGGTCCAGCATCTTCAACAAGGTCAAGAAAAACCTAGGTGATCTCACAACCAGGATCCATGCTATTTCTGGGGATTTGACTGAACCACATTTTGGCATTAGTCAAAATGACAGAGAAATACTTGAAAAAACAGTATCCGTAGTTTTTCATTCGGCTGCCACTGTCAAATTTGCTGAGTGCCTTAGATTAGCGCTTACATTGAATGTCGCTGCGACAAGAACTCTTATGGAATTATGTTGTGGAATGGAAAAGCTTGAGGCTGTTATTCATGTGTCTACCGCTTATGCGAATTGTAATGAAAAAATAATTGAAGAACGGATTTACGAGGCTCCTGTTGATGTTCAAAAAAGTCTTCAGTGGCTGGACAATTTTGATGATGAAATTTTGGACTTCATCACACCGAGGTAAGTCATGTTTTTGAAGTTCACTTCGTTAAAGTCTATCAATTTTTGTGCAAGTAATCATTTATCAAATATACATTTTTTTACAACATGAATCTATATTTTATTAAGGTGGTTCGATCATCATAATCATAATATTAACAAGTATTCATATATCAGACAGTCAGTAAAAAAAATTACATTTTTAGTTCAAAAATTAATTAATATCGTAGAACGTTGATTATCCGAACTAATTGGGGAACATCCCACATAGCACGAGACGTCCATAGGACGTCCATTATTTGTCCGATTAGTCCATTTTTTGTCGTGGATTTCCCAGGACATCCTGTAGACGTTTCATTTGTCCATTATTGGTCTTGGACATCATGGATATCTAAGAACATTATCTGGAC
>JARQST010000226.1:591238-709120 GCA_030142225.1 Pachycephus smyrnensis
CGTCCGTCCTCTAAAGGTTAAAAATGAGATTGGACTTAATTGTACTCAAACTTTTTCTATTTATTTTAGAAATTTTCCATATATTAAAATATTGAGGATTATAATTCTTAATCGAAGCAACATTTACAAATTGGGCTGGTGGCTCAGTGGGTAGAGTGTCACACTCCTTACTTCGAGCATCTCGACAATCGCAGGTTCGAGTCCCACTTACGGCAGCGCAAATAGAGATGTTTGTACGAATTGCGTAGTAGTTACTCAAGGAGGATTCTTTTTTTTTTTTAATTATAAACGTTATCCATATAATTACCAGTAAAAATCACGTAGGGGTCACTCATATTGGTGTAACATTTACAGAATATTCTTTATAATATTCCGCTGGGATGTAACTTGGATATCCTTGAAAGATGTCATCGAAAATGAGGACATTTGGATATCTTGTGGATATGCACTGTACGTCTGTGAGACATTTGAGGATATCCAATGGATATCTTAAAAATTCCAGTCAGACATCCATAAGACGTCTTCCGGACGTCTTTGTGCTATGTGGGATGGCTGTTTGGATAATCGAAATTGATACTATTATAAAGAAAAAAAACTTTATTCAAGTAAATAAACATTTTATGCGATGATTACGCAGAAGAAAGCGCGAAAGGAACACTTCGCAAAATCCGAATTTCGGATAATCGACGTTCTACTGTAATGAAAATATAAGAAAATTAAATTTCGAGCCATAGATCATTAAAATTTATTGTATGGAAATAATAAATTTTAACGTTGTTCGTATTTACATATACAGTATATCTGTATAACGTATTTTGCACAGCTCGAAATGAAGCTCTCATCTAACACGTATATAAAATTTGTATCTTTAACTCGGAAGCGTCCAATGGCCGAACCACCTTAAGATAAAGCATATATTACGTTGACCCTGTTAAATTATTTTTGCTTTAAAAATATTGCGAGTTAGATAAAAATTGAAGTTGGATTCAAATCTAGAAACTTCTTAAGACTTGATTAATCGAAAAATCGACGTCGCTATCGCAAACGATACGATAATCATAATAAAAAATATGAAATATACAGCCATCATTAACCCGTTTACTGCTATTAAATTTTGATAAACTCCAAAAAACAATAAAAATCTGCCTCACAAACTCGTCGTACCTTAGATAGATATTTAATATACTTTTACGAATCACCATACATAAACACGCCCCAGCAAACACAAAATAATAATTACATTCTGGCAATATTAAAATTTTTCCTACTCAAGAATCTAACAGCTATGAAACATTTGATCTACATAATTATTGTATTAGTCAGTAGCCAACTATAAAACTGCTCACGTGTAATTGCTTTGTTTACTGGAAAATTATCACCAACTAAGAAATGTCTTATCGATAAATTAGATTTCTTCGAAATAAAAATCTGCGCTGAAAAATATTATGAGAAATAATTTGATCTTTCTAACCCTAGATGGATACTCCGGGTTTCCTTATCACCCCAACGCGACTTCTCTTGGCTGCCATTTGCGTACAAACGCTTCTCGCGAGCTCTATTCGAATACACTTTTTATAAAGTTAAATGCATCAAATTCCAATTTAATGCATACCAATCTCTTCATTAAAGAATAACGAAGAGATTGCATGCTTTGGAATCCCGTTTCTAATGGTATAACGAAAAATATACGCGGCAATAGGCGTGGGGTGATAAAGTACCCAGGAGTAACCGTCATGGGGACGCCCAGGGAGAGTACCCGTGTAGGATTAATATGGCCTAAAGATCGCTTGTTATTTATGGTGTTGTAACGTACAATTTCTAAATACCATGAAAATCGTTTTCTCAGTGCACATTGCACCACCGTCCAGATTGATTTATAACAGTAAAATAAGAAATTGTGCTAAAATTGAAATATGGAAGAGTATTATAATTAAAAAGTTCCTTCGACTATTTTTTTATAAATATTTACCATTTTCAGACTACTAAAAAATCATCCAAATACGTATACCTATACAAAAGCATTGGGAGAACAAGTTGTAAATGAATATGCAAAAAAACTGCCTATAGCCATTGTACGTCCATCAATTGTGACAGCATCTTGGAAAGAGCCTGAACCGGGATGGATAGATAGTCTGAATGGACCAACAGGTCTAATTATAAGTGCTGGGCGTGGTTTTCTTCAGAGTTTGCTCTGTAATGAAAAAAATATTATTGATTTAATTCCAATAGACGTTTGTGTCAACATCATCATCGCTGCTGCTTGGCAGACTGGTACGTATATGCTAATTAATTCCTTGATACGATTTATATTGTACAATTGAATCTAATAATGAATTTTTGATGATGCACAGGAAAAGGGCGAAATTATGAAACGGAAATACCGATTTATAATAATGTGTCCGGTCCATTTAAACCAATTCCATGGTGCCAGTTTATTGAAAATATTAATGTTGGTAACTACCGATACGCAATGTGTGATAGCCTTTTGGTTCCAGTAGTCAATTTGTCTTCGACTCGATTAGAGCATTTCCTAAGATGGAATATTTTCCAATACATGTCGGCCAGTATAATGGATTTATTTGCTTGGAGCATAAGGAAAAAGCCAATGTACGGTTGGCTTGATAAAAGTATTTTTATAATTATCAAACAAGCACTAGTCTATTTTTTTATAGTATAATATAATTGTGAATTGGTTTTTCCTCTTTCGCAGATTTCGGGATATACATAAAAAGATCGATAGATATGTGCAAAGTGTTCAATTTTTTATAACAAATCAGTGGAGCTTCCAGATAAACAATGTCGATAAATTGTACGAGGCATTATCACCCACCGATCAAAAAATATTCGATTTCAATGTAAGGAATATAAATTGGACAGAATACGTGATCCAATATGTGCTGGGAGTCAGGAAGAATATCATGAAGCAGCATGCAGAATCTATACCTGCTGCACAACGAAAAATTACCATATTCAAAACGATATCCCGCATTATTAAGTATATCATTTTTATAAGCAGTGGATATTTTGCTTTTAATTATTATAAACCGAACATTCCACTGTTGGGCTTCCAGTAAAGTGGTTTTATTTAAGTTTCTGACAGCTAACTAATTATTTGAGTTCAATAAGAAACTATAAAAACTTTATTTAAAGGAAAGAAAACGGATATTATTTCGTTATGTTTCTATGAGGATTCCAGTTGTGCATAATAATTCTGTATAATAAAGCTAGTATGCTGGTATACAGTAATTTCCAGATCATAACAAGATGATTGTTTTATGATTTAGCCATTCAGTATATTAAGGATCAGCAGAAGTAGAACTGCTTATGACAGACACTTTTTATATATTTATTACAGTTTTTGATTAAAACTATTCAAAAATCATTAACTCGTTTGTGAGAAGCAATTGTGGAAGATTTGTGTAAACGTTGAAAACTCAATTATCTGTCCAATCTTATATTGTTGGTGTATTGAGTATTTCGGAGAAAGCAATGTAATTGTTACAATAAAAATACCAGAATATTTAGTATAAAAAAAAGACATTGTGACATACGGTACTAAAACTCATAAGTTCTGTTATAGACAATTTTTCAAATAGGTTAAAAAAACTATTACCTAATTAAAAAAAGATTACAAGTCATTGTAAAATATATTCCGTGAATTCAGTAGATAAGGCGCTTATTTATATGTGTTATTAATAAATTAATGAAATAATGGCGTTGTAACATACAATTATGGTGACTCAGTAAATTTTGACAAATTTCTGCAATAGTTCATTGTTTTTTAATCTGTTTTATAATAGTACAGTATAATGTTAATTAAATTAATAATATTAAATATTGTTTTGTTGTATGCATCATGTGACCGGATAACATTATAGACGAGACTAGCTGGTGGTGACCTTCGAGCGCTACCATATTCTCCTCCTCCTCGTCCTCCTCCTCCTCCTCTTCTTTAGTCTCTGACGCTAAATAATCGTAATTCATCAATTTCTTACTTTTAGTCATTAATTTGTTAAACCTTTTCTTGCGCATTTTTTCTTGCTTATTTCGTTTTATCTTCATCAATATTCATTTGTTGGCAGCGGTGAACGATAGATGGTAAAACATTGTTTTTCAATTTTTTTTAAATAGGGGAAGCCCACTCCGACTTAGATAACAAATAGCTTAAGTTTAAATACCCTCCATTTAGAAATGAATCAAGGATTAAACTATTCGCAATTTTGAATATCTTAAAGGCACTGGCAACGAGCGGCAAATAAATTCGACTACAATTATCAAAACTCTCTAAGATACGTATGCACCTTTAAAACATTAATACATTATTGTACATTATTATTAGCGCGACGATTCATGCGAAATCTTCAAGAATTGAGATACAGGTATCAAAAGTCAATTCGTGTTACAAAACGCTAAATGAGATATCACTAATAAAACAAGAATATAATTTTCAACAATTTCATTAAACTCAGATAATGAATCCTCCGGAACAGGGCGAATCGATCGCTCTACATGAAATACTATAATTTTTCCTATTATTGTTTAGCGTTGTCCACGAATTGTACTAATCATTTTAATTGCAAATCATCGCGCAAACGATGTACAACTTATAAAACGACTATGTAACGCGTTCATAATTATGTATTGGTAATTGATTTAGTGGGGAATACATTGTTTTTTTTTTTATTTAGGAAGTATCACTAGAGACTAGAGGCTATACCTTTTACTCCGCATTAAACCAAAGGACCAGTCGCACGACTACAAGTCAGTGAACATAAATATATATATATATGTATTACAATAGACGTATAGGACTCAAATCACGCATGCCACATGGTTTTTGTTTTCTAAACTTTTCACACAAGAACCGCGTCTTTCCTTATTTATATAATATCCGAGTCTCTTGCATCAATTTGACAACTTGATACAAAAAGGTTTAACATCTCTGTCTAACGGTTATTCCCTTTATGAAAGGTACCGAGACCCCACCCCTCCCCTTAATTATATAGCAATTTCTCAATAGAAACGCGTTTGATCGATATTAGAAGTACTCGAAGTATACCACGATACATACTAAATGTACAACACTTACTTTTCAATTATTATGCAATAGACTCGATATTTCTCTCTTTCTCTCTTTCTCTCTCTCTCTCTCTCTCTCTCTCTCTCTCTCTCTCTCTAAATTGTCATTTAATTGAGACAAACGCTATCGCGCTTCATTTTCCATTACGTCTGTTGATAAACAAATGTTATGATTTCAACATAAACAACAAAACAAGAAGTTAATAATTGTAAGTTTCCGGGTTGCCGATGCCTTTAAAATTTTACGAAAGATTAATACTATATTACACGATAATAATAACCGTGTAAGATACCTTGAGATATTTTTTTTCTATAAGTGCTTATATCAAGTCAGTATCATATGCTCAATTGACATTGACTCGAAATATGTACTCTTTAATTTATTTGTGTCTTGTATTTATTAACGGCTTTAAGCTCGTTACACTATCTGCGACGTGATTGCGATTACGTTCGCAGAGGTAATGATAATTTGGGATATAACCTAGTACAGATTAATCCAATGCCAAATATCTGATCTAGGTATCTCACAGCGTAGAAGAGCACAATAAAAGAATGCCAGATACCGACGAATATAAAAAATGGATGGGTGTCTTATAGGATACGTCGGCGAACCTTCGTATGATTTAGCGATTGCTATTAGTTAACTCGGGCTCTACGCAACGTGGAGAAGCTTTGGGTCGTGTGTAAGCTTCTTCTCGTTAAGTCCGTACGTCGTTAATTGTATTAATATCACAAATTCATGTTTCCCGCCACGAATTAAAGTCGCGGTCCATCGACACTCATGTAATATTGAATAATATCAAGATAGGATCTCGATAATTTGAGAAAACGGTCACAAGGAGCTTGCAGGCGCGTTCATTAATTTATTCATTGCATTCCAATAACAGAATCAAGACGAGAACTCTGTGGATCGTAGGCAATAATAACAAAACGCGCCGTTTATTACTGTTCTCGGTGCGATTTTTATTATTGAAGTTATTAAACGCATTCTAATGTAATAAGGATTGCATTTATAAGGGTGTACGTTTACGTATTTTGAAAGCTTTCTAAATGAATCAGCCTGCTTATGGCACGGTAGGAAGTAACGCTGCAATTTGCCATTTGCATATTTATCGGAACGGATGCAGCTGTCTTTGCGGCTCGCTCGTTCGATTCGATCGGTAGCCGACATTCTTCAAAAGAATTACACACCCCTTTCCATCGCTAATATTTACGAACGAATATAAACATTGAAAAGGCCAACTCATGGGAGTGCAAATAGAGCCTTATCGTCGGGGTGGCTGAGCGGTAAGGTCGAGGGGCGTCGTTTCGCGCCTTTAGATTATGCTCTGAAGTTAGCTTCTGCTTTTTATTACGCGTATTATTATCGTCAACCGGGGTTCTGAGCCGTCAAACAATCATGCGACACATGCGGAGCACGATAGACAAAAGAGAAAACCAGGCTGATCGTGCTAAGGAGCTACGCGACAGAAACACACGCAGCACTATTAACAGCGCTCCAAATTGTACCGCCCGGTGCAGCCAGTATAATCTGTAAAGGAAAAGGAAGGATCAATAAATATGATTGTTGTCTCACTTATACTATTTATAAAACCTATGCACAAAATTGAACTTACTTTGTGATGTGTGAGCGGGCAGCTGGCAGTGTATCCGGGCTTTCCTTGAGAATGAATTGTCGAATTCCCACAATGTAATGCTCTAAGTAAGACGGCCAGTCGATCTGCTTTACGTCGAACATAAACGTCTGTCTGTCTTCGGGACTGAGCTCTTCTCCCAACCTTCTAACATTGTCATCCCTGAAGTTCCATTGTTGTGTACTAAAGTACTCCAAACATTTAGCTGCCTTTTCCAGTTTCTCTTGGACACGAACCATTATGGGTCGCGTGCCTCTGATGCGCGCAAGTAGATCTAAGATGTGAGCCGGAAGTTTGTGCTGAAACGTTACGCACAATTGATTGAGAACTACGGAACTTCGGCAGCAGCCACCCGGATACCAGACTGCATCATTGGCTGGATGTAATCGACTATATTTGAAAGACAAATCGACGAATTGTTTCCACGTTATAGGATTCTGTTGGCCGGTGCAACAATTATAGACACTGATACTTTCAGAACGATGAGTTGCTGTTCTCCAAGCAGCACAGATCATCAAATTAATGACAATGTCAACCGGGACGAGATCAGCGACCTTCTGTTCATGACATAGCATCGTTCTGTAAAAGAAATATTTTATGATTCATCTGCCAATCACTTACATCCTTCCATAAACTTTTTTTCAGTTTTAGGTTTTGTCCTCACCTGAAAAAACCTTTACCAGCAGCAGCTATTATTCCAGTTGGACCATTCCAATTATCGACCCAACCAGCTACTGGCTCCCTGAATGATGACAGCACGATAGACGGTCTGACTATTGCCACGGGTAAACTACCACTCTCCCTGAGGAGCATCCTCTCGGCCAATGCTTTGGTAAACGTGTACGTATTCGGTCGTCCCGCAATCAATCTAGGTGTCAGTTCGTCGACCAAGGCGTCATCCATCCATTTCGTACAGGCGATCACTTGCTCAGGATCTTGCGGTGCTGGATAGATTTCCTCACCCACATCCTTACGATCGCAGTTACAATAAGCGGTAGAGACATGAATGAGAGCCTGATGACAGAAGACAAATTCATTCAATATGATATAAGTCATTAGACATTATCCATTATTATACAATATCTCAATACTTCAAACAGGAATAAAAGTATCGATCATTAGGTCGCATGCATAATTTATCTAAATACTTCCTCAGAATTTACCAGTTGGACGTTAGATACTGATGCAACAGATCATTGAGACACTTAAATTTACATTAGTTACTTAAGCTTTCAACGCAATAGCGTAAAGTGTATGTGATAATAATACATCATAGTCACCATAACAAGCATTAATATAAATATTAACCTTGAGAACACGTTTGCTTGAATGACGAGGGCAAAGTTTTTGTCAGATTCTAATGTTAATAGTACTCAATATATCTTAGGCATTGACGCAGAAGTTTGGCAAACAAGTCACAGTCCACTCTTAAGTTCAGATTTCTAGGAACTCGAACCCAAATGTATTTTCCGTGTTATCCATTAGTATGTAATTGCGAAGTAAGCTTTAGACCAGGTGAAAAATCACCAGTACTTCTACGTGGAAACACGTACCAATGGTTTATGTATATGCTGAATTATTATAACATTTTACGCACGTGTTCTTAAGAGTTTACCTCAAGGTTGTGCATGCGATGGCACAGCTCGACAAGGCGTTTAGTTCCAAGCATGTTGATGGTTACGGATAGTTTTAAGGCCTCGTCGAATTTGACGGTAGCTGCTGAATGAAATACTACCGAAACATATCGTATCAGCGTTTCCTGATCTATTTTCGAGATACCCAATTCAGATTCCGTTACGTCGCCGGCTACGGGTATGATTTTCGTCAGCTCCAGAGGACAGTCTCGGCGCAGTTTCTCGAACAGCTATTGAATATTATTAAAAAGCAATCAATATAAGATTATCAAAACAATCAAGTACGACACACAAGAGCATGAAAAATGGAATTAAAAAGACAGGAAAAGTAATAAAAATGTAGAACGTACCGGTCCATTCAAAAGTTCCTGTAACCTTTGCTGCACATCCTGTCCCCTCTTCGGCCTTATTAGCAAATAAATATTCGTTATCCCGGGGCAGGATCTTAGAAGTTTCTCCACGAGGACCTTCCCCATAAATCCTGTACCACCGGTGATGAAGATCGAACGATCCCGGTAGAAATCTTTGACTGAAGTATAGTCGCCGCCTGCCATTGTGGCCATCTCCCTGAGTGACTAGATTATTAAATACGTTACGACAGAACGCTTTGAAGAAAACGGAAGAGAGCGTGCGTGACGACGGAAACTCGCGAAGACTTTTTTTTTCAAATATGAAGACTCTTCTTGCTGTGCGTTGAAGACTGCTTCTCGTTTTTGTTCTTTCTAGATTCTCCAAGTGGACTCATGGATACGTCTAGACTCATTGCGCGCAATTTAAATTTCTTTTCCTGTAACAGACAAAATCAACCCATCTAAAATTCAAAACCAGACACAGAATTACTTACAGTTATTGTTTGCAAATGAAACTAGTCGAACGCTTTTATTTTAATGGCAATGAAAGTTAAAAAAAGACATGATAAAACTTAATTTACAAATATACACCTTTTCGAACGTAACTGTGAGCTAGTTTATTTTTACATTTTTATTATCAAAATATGAAACAATATACCACTGACGAAACACGCGTGTATCTATATATATATATATATATATATATATATATATATATGTACACTATGAATTTACTTTGTGAATGGGAATAATTGCACGTGTTTCGTTTATACGCCCACACGTCGGGTACTAATTACAGCCACGTCATCAATGATTAATCCACAAACGTAACAGATAACGTACACCTTACACTTACGTTCGCATACTTTTACATGAAACTACGCTAACGATATTTGATGAATTTCACACGTGTCAAGATCAATTATTAAAATATACAAGGAAAGCACAGTTTTGTCCAAATTATTATACAAGCGCACTATTAATGAAACAAAATAATTTCTCCAAACGTTATGAAAGTGATTTTCAACAAACGACTAGTCTGTCTATTTTCGTCTATAATGTTCATCAGCTGATAACACTTTAATGGTCAAACGAGAGGCAAAAAAAGAAGCGCTAAAACCGATCGTCTAAACGTGCCTAAGTATCTTACCGCAAGTGTCTGAATAGTTGGGAATATAAAGCCCGTGTAGTCATGTGTGCACGGTATCGGTAAAAAATTGGTGATAAGACTAAGATAACAGTGACTGTACCCATCTTGAGAAATAGTCATTTAGACCCTTCCTTGATTTTTCCGTGACAACACGAGAGGAGGTACAATCAATAGGTACTAACTCAACTAAGGACTGTAAATGTTTATATTATTGCTCATATTGATCCTCGTATCTACTGTACATAAAGTTAAATCCTTTATAAAAAAAAAAGACAAAAAAGTATGCTAGACAAGATATCGTAATGTAGTTCACGAGATAGCGTTAACGTGATAAGAATCCAGTGCAATTTACTCAGACTTTTGACTGTCTGGAGGTAGAAGGCAGTTTTATACATGAGAAAAATTTCAAGACTTTGTATTTAAAACACTATACTGCTCAACATTTAATTATTATATGCGTGAAAAATTCAAAGACGCTTAAAAACACGTTAATGTCAGGTGAGCAATTCTTTGTGTCCGGATAGTCGAAAAATTTGATATCCGTTTAGCAAAAATTTGACAATACGAATTGTCATTTAGTCAAACGCAAAAATTGTAAGGCTGCCCTCTTTAGATTGCGTGGGCAGACACCTTTCTGTCTCACTTTTTATAGCGTTCAAACGTCAATACAGTTACAGTTGCTCAAGAGCTTTTAAATTTGATCAGAATACTCCAGTGGTTGGTCTATCAAGCCAAAGAAGCCAATGACACAGTGAATAAGATCGATCGTAAAAATTCAGCTACACAGATAGGCCACTGGTCTCAGCAAGACATTCGTTGGAAGTAATATCACCTTGCAATGGATCAATAAAGTCTCGCGGCGATAATTAATCAATGTGACATTTAACAATTCCGGTAAAGTTGGTTCATTTCAAATAGATTACCGTTACGACGATTACGCATGCGCACAACTCGTCGGGCTATACTGTAACCTAACGTCTCAAGGTATAACAGGTTTTACGACAATGATACAAGAGAGACATTATACACAAAAACGTTATTCGGTACCATTATGATTTTTGTTAATTTCAATTAACGACACCTCACAATACGGTACCTAGAGCGATAAGTAATCGGTCGCGATAAAATTATCGCCTGTATTACGATAACCAGTGATATGCTTCGTGAAACACGAGCGCTTAATCGGAAACTGAAATGAAGATAAACACGTGCTGTTTTACAGTACGCTGAATTCACCGTGCCAAAATGAGAAAATAAAGAATGAGACGAAAATGAGGGAAAAATAAAAAAGGGACTAAAGACCCGAAGAAAAATCCTAAACTCCAAAGCGTATCTGTAATAACGTATGCATCGTGCACAGAGAAAAGGATTCGGCCGACAACAAGAGACTATCGATTCCTTTTTTATTCATAGTCCCAAAGAGTCTAGTGGAGTTGAAATGAGAACGTCTATTGCTTCTTGCGGTATTGTTCCTTGCAGTTTCCAATCGGAAAATGGTGATCACGGGAAAGGATTATTTCCCAAATCGTAATTTCAACCATAGATTTCCCGGTGCTAGTATTACATTACGTTACGGATTTTGAGTTGTCTTGTAAGTTTCATTCGACAATAGGACGCCTGTTGGCAATCGACTTCAGTTATTTGTACAAGTCAATTGACATTATTTTCTTCGAATTTTCACTGTTTCCATTAGCCTCTAGAATCGAATAACGATGACGATTGTCGACAAAGGTTCTTTTGTGGAACGAGCCTAAGTCTCAGGATGAGGTTGGAATAGCAAATGACGTACAATACTACCGGTACAATTATATGAGGTAACCTAAAAGCGTACTTGGATTAAAGAAAGATCGCGAACCGGTGGGAAACGGATGACGATGGAATTGTAGGTCAGCGTCCCGGCCTCGCGGTCACGAAGCTAGTGCACCGCTCCGCGAGGAACGAGGGAAGAGGAACCGACCCCGTTACACGAAAACCCGTTATGCGACGAGCACCGACTCTCTTGAGTCTCGATTCCCTCTCGGGGAACAGACTACAAGGCCTCTGTGTTGAGAGAGACATTAGAATATACATATAATTTTTATCTTAAAAGATTTTATGGATCAATTTAATTTCAAATGATGCGTAGATTTCTTAATTTAATAATTTTTTCTAGGTCAGATTACTCATCAGGGATCACTATAGAGTATGAAAATTTCTTTACTGAAGTACATGAAGATGGCTTGTCTAATTTGTAGATTTTCATTTTCATAGATTTTACTATACTCTTTAATAACACTGTACTTTACTAATGCAATTTATCTGAAATGAAGCTACAAAATTTTAAGTTGGTCACCGATTGGCTTTTGAAGATAAACCGGCAGATAGATGTCATTTATAATTAAAGATATTGTCAAGTGTAATTAATCGGGAAGTAATTTAATGATCATATCCGCATCCATATGATTAATTCAGTATATTTTTATATAGAGAATGAAATTATAGTTCCTTTTCATGGAGACTGTACGAACGGTATTGTCTTGGCGCATTGCGTGCTTTGAAAAATCGACGTTAGTATTACGTGGTACCGGTCGTCTAACGTTAAAGCCAGTGCCCTCGATACTTAGTACAACTTAGATATTCAAAAGTGCATAACCTAGATATGAGGAGACGATCGAACTATTCTCAATAACTCTCGATACTTCAGATAAAGTCAATGAACCTTAATTTTTTAGAGCGTTCATTATACCTGCGCTCGATCCATTACATTAGTATACCCCAAAAACTAAATCCGCGAAGCGTGAAAAATACGATCAAATGAATTTTTGATATTTTCAGAGCACGTTATTTTTCATATCCTACGAAGAAGGTGATGAATTACTTTTAACCTGAGAACAGATTATCACATACGTTTAAAGGACGTAAACTAGAAATTTCAGGAATTCCGTACATACCTCGTTATCACGTACAAGTCCAATGACTGACAATGAAAAAATAAAATTGACCATGCAATGACCGTCAATGACAACCATATTCTAATTCGATAAGTTTCTTTCTGCTTTACGTCAATTAAAATAATTACTCATAGGCACAAACAGCAAAAATATGTCCGCTTCGAACATACAGTGTATACGAATATTCTTCAGTAACTTTTACTGATGCAAGTAATCAGAGGAACGGATTGAACCGTTCTAACGCGGCTAAGACTGGTTTGATCGTGAGTACTTTGGAAAGAGCAGTATGTGAGTGAAGAACAAGTAGTACGAGCGTGTACGAAGTTAATAACCCCGGATGAGGTACCACGACTTAGCGAAGTCTGAATGTATGTACCTAAGCATATAAAAACCAGAAAGAGAAATTTAAAAAAAATAGAAGGAATAAACATCTCAGTATTCGAAGCAACAAAATCCTTGGGTAATGATCCGTGGGGAAGTATGCCAATCGGACACTGACTCGTGAAAGTCGTCATCAACAATTAGAATATGAGCAACGAATCAACAACTGGAAAAGCAATGTTTATAAGGAGTACCAGAATGGCACGAAGAAAATTATGCTTTCAGTGAAAATTTTAGCTTAAGTTCATGATAAACGTACGTTGTAGAAACGTATAAACTGGAGCAGAATTTCGAACTACGATTATTCAATGCCAATAAAAAAACTATTATTATTAATTACTTTTTTTGTAAACAATAATCCCGGTTTCGGTCTTGCGTTTTTCCAAGAGTAAATAACGGATCTGCGTGTCTAGAGTGAATTCATTGGGATGAAGAAACAAGATCAAAATGTTAGTATACCATATACCGATATTGCGCGTGTGAAATAAAAGATGGCAACGAAAACGTAATATGGCAAGACAGTTTTTACATCTCTTGAACTTTAGAAGAGAAATTGCGCCGCTAATATATTTAAAGATTACGTTGTGACCTGAGGCTAAACGTATATTTATATAAACCGTAGTTATTGCCAAATGTATTAGAAGGTCTTGTACGTATTGCGTGATACGCTAGAAAGATCTTTTTAACGGTCCTACGGAATCTCAGAGTATTACGTAAGCATTGAGTTTCAAGAGCTTTATTAAAATAGTTCGTAACCTGGAAAATGCGTAGAATATAAAAAAACAATATGAACAAATAAACGGAAATTCTTATTGATACAAGTAAATATTTAGAGGCGTACTTCCGATACTTGCTCGAAAGAGAGGGGTTGGCTATATTACCCAAAAGATCGTTGAATAATATTCTAATCAAATGCGACATGTATTTTGACGAGATATTCGTGTCATTAATCACGCAACTAGTTGTTTATCCGTATATGGTGCCAGATTAATAAAACTTACGACAAAATCACGCATATATTGCCAAAGAAAAATTGTGTAAATCACATTCTAAAGGAATGACTGATACTTCTGCTATACAAACTTTATCATTAAAAATAATCACTTCCTATTCGCCTCTTCGATTCCATCCTGATGAAAGTATGGAGAGGCATTCAAAGCTTTATACTGATTCGAAGATCGAGATGAAATAATTTCTATTGAAATAAAACTTGTATTCATAATTTTGTTTCAGTGATACTCGTAGATGTTGTTATTGTCATAACTGTTGATAAATGGAAAGACAGTGACGAAGCAACTACACTACAGTATTGCTTCAATTAAAAAAAATACAGTACGTAATAGTTTGATTTAAATATGGCTGAAAAAATGTATGCAAAAGAACTTTGCACTTTGCTCTTTCTTTTGCACCTAAAAAATGAAAATCATTTACCTCGTTGCTGATACAAAGTCATAAATTTTTTATTATCTTTGTCAAATAAATCTTGCACCGTGAATATTTAAATGAAAGACAAATGTTAATATAACGAACTAGTGAGAAGTGTCAATTAAAGTGAATTATGGTCGTTCTTAACGAAGATGATGTTTAGTGCTAGTTATTTAAACGTATTTTATGTAGGTTGTCAATGCGTTTCACATTTTCACTATCAACGTACACATGTAATTATAATAAATAAAATTAGACATTGGATAAACATTAATTTCGATAAAAACATAATCTTTACTGTACATTGAACGGACAAATCCATAATAAAGATCAATGACACTTCACACTCAATCATTTCGATAAATCGTCAAAGCTACTTTTGAGTACTGTATATCAAAACTTATACTAAGTATTGATAACAGAATACCATAAATGCTTTTCCTTAAAACTGTTAATACTTTTTATACTTTCTCGGTTTAATCAATGAAACGTCTAAAATTCGTTCCCTGTGCATGCATTACATATTATTAAATAATTTATTGATAAGATTTACTGAATTTAGTTTGACGCATTAATGAAATATTCATTAAAAATTCTTATACGCTGCATATACAGATACCTTAAGCAGAACGGAGTTATGGAATCTTGGTATGTTAACATACTTTTTAATCGCAAATTATCTTACGGCAATAGAAATAAACTGATCACACCGAATCGTTATCACTTTTAATCGAAACATTTAATACACGAATGATAAAGAAAGTGAATCATTTTACTAATATATCATATCGTTCAGATATCCATGTGAATCAAAGCAAATAAATCTGAAAAATGAATGAAACCCTTGACAAATATTTCGATATATTTTATCATAATCATTATGAAACTACATAATACCATTTTCAATTAATATAAAATATATAACGTGGGCATAAAATCATTATTTCACTTAACATGCCAGTCAATTATATTAAAGCCTGACGTGCTTTTCATTTAACTTTACCTCGTACAGTTCAATATATACAAAGGAAACTACTAGGGATTTTCTACTATAACGGGTGTCGAAGTAACCCGTTACCAAACGGTGTATATAAATAATTGAACATTAAAGGGACTATTAAAAGATTAATTTGGAGTCAACTTAATTTCGGAGGGAATAATTAGCCAAGATGCGTCAGGATTGACAGTAAGGCCCAAAGACAAAATAAACTATCGAATGAAAAAGCGTAGTTATATTTGAATAGTTCTATCAGGTAGAGCAATAGTTTACAAATATTCTGATCGTGCATTCGAAAATGAAATTAGTCTACGTTTTTTCCCCCTTTAAATAAGACACATGTCATGTGAGAAACTGTAGTTTACTTAAATCACGTATCAATCGCTAATAATATTTTTTTTTATAGTTTACTTTCGTTATTACGATTTGTACTAAAAAAATGTTATTCACTTCAATTCTCATTCATTCATTTCAGCAAAGATGAACGGTACTTTACGTACTTAGACTGTTCAAAGTATTCGCGGACAGTGTAGGCGTAACTGCGAGGGTTCACATAGGAATGGTTGGATTGACTGCAATCATTTAATTACGTTGACTCTAGCGAACTTGTGAATTTTACTGGAATTAAAGGGTGATTGATATTTGAAATTTCTCTTTAGGAGGACATTGTTTGGCAAATCCGTGGGAGTCTTTAAATTCCTTAACGACAGGCTAATGGCATTCTGGCGTTTACGGTACGTTTGACGATAACGGTAACCAGTTTAAACGCAGAAATTAATTTTTGCATGTAAGAGGGATTAAGGTATATTATAATAATTCTAACTGGTGCATGTCGTCCGTTGTGTACAGTTAATATTACCGTATTGCAGGTGTGCTGTAATATATTTTATCGGTGACCGCATGCATATCGGATGGGCACGCCACGGATATAGACATTATATGTTTTTGATAATAACAATAAATTATACTAGTTTTGAAAAATATATCATTTTTCAACTTTAATATACTTCTATTTGTACTTTTAATTCTTATCGGACTGATGCCTAGTCGTAATTAAAGGCATTCTAATTACTTGACATTGCTGCTGTTAGCACTTTTGCACTATTTACTTATTAATGTTACTTCTTCAGAATCTTATTAGTGAGACAATTCTATTTTTAGGAATAACATCAGATGACTATGCTTTTATATTATACAGTATCCCCACTTTCTCAAAATCAGTTTATCGAGGAACGGGTACCTTCAGGGCTATCTATAGCTCGTGAAGTAGAAATTTTTAAGATAACTTAAATGGTTCAACACTTTTTAATTTATTTACCTATCCATAAAAAAGTACGCACTAAAAAAAATTGCGAGGGAAACTTTGAGCTTCATTACCAAACTGTTAATTCTATACAAATATATACAAAATTACTCAATTCAACTAATCACAAGTGTTGGACATGTTTATGATAATACCTTATACTTATTCAATACGTATTTTGCAATGCTAAAAAACGACTAAAAAAATTTCTTATTAAAAAAAAATCGAAATTCAACGTCATGAAATAGATCAGGTTTTTAAAAATAAAGATTCATCTCCTAACTTATAACTAGATGATAATATAATCATTAAACGATACAAATGACTTTATTGCTACGTTAACCTTTAGACTGTCGACATTTTTTCATAAAAATAGTGGCCTTTTTGGCTAAAAATTTAAACATATATGTAACATACATGTTGCATAGGATTTTCAAGTTTGTTCCAAGCCCCAAAAGGGGCTTCCCCGGCAGTCTAAAGGTTAAACATAAAGTCACTTAACACTTTGTAGTCGGGTATTGACGGCTGGCCGAGTAAGTGAAAAAGCGGGCCAAAAATTTATTAAGAAGATATTACCTAGACATTGCAAAAAATCGCTCTAATTACTAAAGTACTGTGAATTTTTATTTGTACGCGTCCCGCAATCAATCGATGGTATGCAGAAAACGTATTTTTACGTATCCCGACAACAATGTGTTAATACCGCCTACTAGTTAATAAGTAGAAATCCTATTGAAATCCAAGAAATAACAAGAAAACTGCGTATAACCAATAAGAAATTGTATCCGTATCTCTAATGAGTCCAAGAATCGTTAACAATTAACTACGCTAGTTTAAAGCGACGCGTTCTGCTTACCGAATTTCTGCGAACATGTTAAGGATGAATATTAATCCAAAAAGCGTTAAGTCGTTGAATACGTAGAGAACGTTCAAAAATAAAAAATTGGATTAAAGACAGATAAACGCGAACAGAACTTGTTTAAGACTGGAGCTGCCGACGAAACGTACTGACTGAGCCTGTCGGGCCCAATACAGGACCCTTATACCATCAAATACGATCCGATGATGCCCCTCCACGTCCACGCACGCTACCGACACTTATCACCAAAGCTACCAGAAATGAACTAAGATCTCCTTGAAGCTCGTTTTTTCTCCCCCCTTTCCACGAGGAAGAAGGCCTTCCGGGTGGGACGATACGTTAATAAATAAGGAATTTTGTACGACTGATTCGGCGGACACCATTACAGCAAGAGAGATTTTCAAGAATAACGTACATATGAGGATTGTAAAAGAAAGGGTTATGAATACAGTAAAAAAAGGAAAATAAATACAGAGTAATGGTTATTGTTCTCAATTATTTTTATATTAAAAAATTATAACTCAAAAGAATGTTTTTCGTAATATTTATTCTTTTATTGTGTTCTTTGAAACCGAAGTATCTATACATAATAACTTGTCTCAATGGCAACGTGGATACTTATTGTGTCCTAGGGAAAACAAGGTGGAAATTCGTGCAGCTTATTATACAGAGTGGCCGTGTGTGATGGGCGTCTGTGATATAAATAGTAACATGCTAACGTGGCTTTGAAATGAACAGAACCACTAGAGTATGACACTATAACGTTTCTATAAACTCAGTATGACTCAAGAATAACCCCCCTTAAATGGTATCAGTAAGTTAGAGAACAATATAAATTGTTGATGATATCACTGATTGATTGTTTGGGTCGATTTCATCAAAAACAGGTAGACCAACGAAAGCAGTTATTTAGCAATATAAAATAGGAGCAGTTAAATTTTATGTCGCTTGTTTTTTTTTAATAAGGTTGCTGTAAAACTAGCATTGATGACAATTTTTTGAGAATGGCTGCAGCAACAAAAATGATAATCGAGCAACTAATTAGCAATGTGAAAGAGCACTAAATCACCATTAAATTTAAATTTTATTTTGCCCATATGACAAGTGTAACTTTATAGACGTTCAAGACTAGTATGAGAATTATGATATTAAAAAAGGACATACGTATTGAGCGCTAGTGCATTGTTGAGTCATAGTGTCATATGAAGTCAGATTTTGCCTGCAAGAAAATTGAAAAGTCGATTTGTCGTTCTTGCCCTCCATAAATGCGCAAAGACGGAGCATCACGAGAAATACATATATACGATTAACTATCAAGGGTAGAAAATGAATTTCTTGTAAAGCTATCCATCTGCCAATTTTCCATAAGAGACTCTCCTAAGTTCAAAGCCCTGAACTACCCATCATCCCACAACAGTTTTTGCCCATCGATCTTACCAGGGCATGAGGAGACGTTATACATAAATCCCGTGAAGCCTGTCTGCACACAACTACACGTTGCGTATGAGCCACCCCGTTATCCATACATATTGAAAGGTCCCAGAAAGATCTGTCGATGGCTTCCCATAGATTCTGTATATTATTTTGTACAAGGGGCGAGAGTAGAGTAAAGACCCTGAAGAGTAGGCACTTTAAAGCATCGCCAATAGATGGTGATAGGGAGGAAGAGAACGAGAGTTTAGTAGAGAAGACAATAAGAAAAGAGAATAATAGAAAAAGATAGAGTACGGAACATAGAAAAGAAAAAAGAAAGAGATATAGGTAAAGTTAAGAGAATATGATGTGTAGTAAAAGAGGCTTAGAGGTAGGTGTCACGAGTCCCGGACGAGTAGAGGATTTAAAAGGAATTACTGTCGCGTGCGACAAGTTTTGGAAGGGATATCGATGAGTTAATAAAATTATTGAATTATGGAAGTCTGTGCAGTAGTATAGAATGAGTGCGTAAAGAAATATAGGATGGAGGACTGCGGGTATGAGTACATTGGGTAGTATACTGAAGGGCTGAGATCAGCCGCAGTGGGCGGTGGTGCACTGGCCATTACTAGCAGACTGTTCCTGGACGAGAGCCGCTATGCTAAAAGCCAACGAGCATTCGACATTGTGAATTTTTATGTTTACATTTTAGATTATGGCATTTCTATAAAACATCAGAATTCTTTTTTTTACTAATTGCACTAGACACGCGATTAATCAGATGGTACACGATCTTCTATATGAGATGCTTTTAGAGGCGGATCGTACAATCAAGGCGAACATGTAGGCGCGGCTTGCTCGTGCAAAAACGGACCTCAAATCCGGGATTACGAACGTACCTATGGCGCTCGACGGACTTTCTTATTCGCACGAAGCTTTCTCAATGTTGCGGCACCGTCGGCACGAAGAGTTTAACACAGAATTATGAACTTAACGTGATTTTTCCACTTTTCTGCCAGTGCCCGTCGCACGCCAGCCGAGTCCGCCATCTTGGGGCAACTGCCAAATCCCTGCAGGCTTACCAACCCCTTGCGTTATTAAGTCACCAGAGAATCCCTGGATTCTTATGTCGCAGTCCAGCGATATTCGCGAAAATTTTAGAAGCATTTGCTCTGTTTTTTTTGCGAATCTCACTGTAGACGCGCGAAAGTTTGCGCATAGCACTTATACGTTGACAATCCTGCTTTCCCCTAGGTACGCATTTTATTTATTTTAGTTTCGTATCTTGTAGATTGTCCACATTGCAATTTGTCAAATACTGAACTCGTTGTTAAGAATATTAAAATAATTCATTTCACCTATTCTTAGTTATTTTCATTTTTTTAAACAATTTGAATACATTATGCATTTGTATTGTATGTATTAAAAATTATTAACGGCACTACTTACTGAAGATAAATACGACGTTTGAACTACATTATGCATATTTTACGTACATAACACTAATCAATGCATATTGCTAATAATATTAATGTATTCTTATGTGATCAATTATATCAACAAAAACTTTTCTACAGTTTCTTGTGTTACTTGAAAAAATTAAACTAATCATATTGACTAATCCATAATAAATTGTAAGTAATGTTATGTTAATTCTTTTCAAAGAGATCAACTTCTGCACTGTAACACTTAACGTTGATTATATAATTTACATTCCAATAACTTACTAGGATCTTTCTAAGTCCCATATTTTCTAATAATATCACTTCTTGGTAGCAATATTTCAAATACTGCCCGCTGTCGAACGCCATTGGAGCACAATCTAGTGAAGTTTTGTCGAGTGGCGCCACTGTTACTTTCATCCCACACTGATGGCAAGGCGCCACGATTAATTTTTAGCTGTACGTCTCGCACTCTTAACATTTTAAATATACCTTTAATTCCAAATGCGAATCATTAAACTGTGCCAAATATTCTTGTTTCGGAAAGTTTTGAGTTATTTAGCTATTAGACTGATTTATTACTGCGATATATCAAGTGCTCTCCAATGGTAGGCAGCATCCCACATAGCACAAAGCATCCTAAGGATGTCTCTCGGACGTCCTATGGACGTATAGACGTCCTATGTTCATCCGACGGATGTTTTGTGCTATGTGGGATGTGTTCTAAAAGTATTGAAAATTGAGAAATACTTTAAAATGCTATATACAATCTATGTATATTATAGACAAAAAACACGTATAACTTTCCTAAACTTAAAATATATCTTATTGCATCAAGTGACTCGTCAATTAATCTTTTGTCGGTTTAACATTTTTGTATGTCTTTCCTCTTTTTGCGTACATCTTAATGCTGATGTCAGCGGTGATCACATATGCACATAATGCAGCTTGAAAAGTAATCAAATATTGACAAAAATATATTAGCAGGACTCACGTGACTCCACCGCGCGGCCTCGACGCAATTGAATTTGCACGCACGAAAATTTGTACGCCAGTATCTTATTGAAACATTCTGGATGCGACTTTCGGTACCGTGTGAAAGTTCGAATCCCATCGTTACTCAGATAGCACAATGATATTCTTAGGACATATGAATTTTCTCTGCATATGCTCAGAATGTACTGAGATCTACTAAGAATATTGAGTACCTTCTGAGAATATCATGTGCTATCTGGGTTAGCGTCATGTGACAAGTGCCAATATATTTCATTTTTATAAATAATAATGACATTTATTATGCAACTTTTAAGCTAATTTCGTTTAATAGAAAATAGTAAATAAAGATCTCTTAACGTTTTAGCATTTCGTAAAAAAAATATTATGTATGCAAACTACGAAATTCGTCTAATCAAGATGGCATTATTTAAAAACATTAAGGCACACTATCACAATGAATAAATCACCATTTTTCGAGAAGATAGACATTTTTTTAAATTTTGTTAGTAATCTTTTCAACTATCATTTGTTTCATTCTCAATAGTTATTGTAAAGATACTTTACATTGTCTTTTAATTAAGAGAGAATAATAAATCACAGGCAGACTAATAATAATGATAGCAAAAAAAATAGTATTTTAACTCTGACCAATAGTTATGTTTAAGCAAATCTCGGCATCAATTCTGTTACATAGACTGGCAGCAAACATTAGAGGAAAATCGATTGTATCATTAATTATCGAAATAATCTCGCAGAGAATGGCGATGTTTACGATTTAGCTTCTTCGCGTATTATTATTATTACAAATTCATTTTTTAATCTTATTGGATGGTATCTTATTGCTGCATATACAAATCACGCAGTGTCTTCTTTTCATTCCAATAAGATTCATGCATTTGAGAAATCAAATTTCGAAGTTATAGATGTTTTTAATGATAAATAATCTACTGATATTCCTTTACAAACAACCTTAGTTGGTACACTATTGTTATAAACAATCGTCGCGATTAAAGTGTTTTCAAAACAATTAACTTTTATAAGACTTTATCGCTCCTTACGTCGTATCAGTACTTCCGTTTTTGACACACACTTCCAGTACGTAAACGATCATTCAGAAATGATGCTTCTACTTTCGACAGGAAGTATCTCATTGACTCTATAAATACAGTTATTATGACAAGATAGATTCTATTAAAAGAGGTTCATAAATCATTATGATGATACTTCCTTTATATCAAGTCGCCATTACACTTGCCATGTAAAAGAGTGACCGAATTTAACAGCGACGTGATTAACACGAAGAAACGAATTATGTGAATAGATATAATAAATGCCAAGGACAATGTGAAAGGACAACGTGCGACGTAGACTGAGAGAACGAATTCTCATATTTTCGCAATATCAAATACGCTCGTTCAAACATAACGCAACTATGCAGCCAATAGGGTAAATGCGTTTTTATAGTCGAGCCATTCTTTTATTTGGGGGAATGTGACATTCTACGCTTGCAGGATAGGTGATTTTATTCCACTGTAGTATTACTTTATGACTGTTACGATATTCTTGTTCTATAAGTTTCTATTTTTGAATATTTCAATATAGTTACCTCTTCTGATATTGGTAAGTAGTAGTTATGAATTCTTCGGTATTAGATTAATTTTTTTAATGTCTTATGAAATAAACATTTGGCTTTGTTAAAAATGAAGGAACATAATTAATAATTTTCCTTAATGACATATTGGCTCTCAGGTTACACCTGCCGGATATAAACTTTCAGAAAGTGTTATTTAGGTAGTATTCTTAATTAATTAGATGATTAATATAATGAATATGTATTTCTTTTCGTTTAATATAAGAATAATAATGTTTCGTGGTATTTTTAAACAGAAAAATTAATTACATTCATTTTAATACCCTTTACTTTATTATGAACATGAAACGCACAAATTTTGCGTGAATGGAAATTATGAAAAATGGAAACGATCATTCTTGGAATTAATCATTAAATGTAATATTATTTTTACAATGATACACGTGCACATAATGTACACGTGGCTCGTTCAATACGCAATGTAAAATTTATGGAAAAATATTTGAATATGATTCAAAAAACAACTCAAGTCAATATTGTCATAACACATATCTTTGGAGATTTTCAGAATTGCACAAAGGTAAGTGTCTCTTGTCGACAAGGAATATATGTACGCTACCTTGAAATCAGTGTAAAAAATATAAAAATGAACTCTCCAGATGCACATAATAAACGTATCCATAAGATGAACAAATGTAAATCTGAAAATATGATATTTCGTAAAACAAAGATCGAAGTTCCAACTGTGCTCTTAACAATGCTTTTGAAACATTTCATTATTCCACGAAATGATCAGAAGGAATTCGCCGACGTTAGCTGTTTTCGCAAAAGTGTTTCACCACCTCGACTCCACAGTGCAACGTCGACGTTCGAGCATCATTCGGAAGTCAGAAGTCAGAATTTTATTAGTTCTTCCACTAAGTACTAATATAACAGTATGCCACCATCATCTATAAAGGAGTTAATGACTGACAGCTACGTCCTTTTAACTGGCGCTACTGGATTTCTCGGTGGTTCCTTATTGGAACGAATATTACGTCTTACACCAGGACCGGAAAAGGTGTTTGTGCTCGTACGAAAGAAACAGGGTGTAGATCCTCAAGATCGTCTCAAAGCCATTCTTTCATCTCCGGTGAGTGTTTTCCGAAAATTGTATAACAACATCCCATACAGCACAAAACATTCAGATACGTTTTACAAACATTGCTGAAACATAACAAACAGATTGATATATTTAAGCTATGTTTCTAAAAAACGTATCCGAATGTTTTGTACTGTATGGGATGGTGTACTATGAAGAGATTAAAAAAAAAAGAAAGCAAATTAAGAATTATGCATTACAAACTTCAATATGTTTCCTTGATTTCGTCTAGAAAGAGGATTGCAGACGTATTTTGTATTTACAAATTGTTTTTACTTAGCTGCCTACTATGAATTTCATATTTGGAAGGTTTTTTTGAGCGGACAAAATTATTGTTATCATATTCTCTGACGTACGTTACACGAAACACGTAGTTTATTTCCACGCATGTGAGCTCGATGGCGATAATTCCTTTTTATGAAGATTTTGACGCCGTTCATTTCGCATCTACGTCTTTCGAATTTCTATTCGAAATCTGAGTAATTTTTGTATACGTAAGTGGTCTGGGTAATATTCACAGTAACGACGTCACAGTATATATCTTCTAAAGTGCTTTGCGTCTTCACGTCTACCAAGATTCTTTATACCACGATGCGAGATGACGTTGGATGATACAATCCACTCAAATCCTAGAGGACATAAGGTTAATTTTTATAACTATATAAGTATGGAATATTCTTTTAACGATGACGGAATTCGATTTAGCTATTTTCAAGTGTGCATCCAGAGAGATTGCAGAGGGTCCAAGTAATTCCAGGTGATATTACTCAGGATGGCCTTGGATTATCTAGCTCGGATAGTAATTTACTCATTTCGAAATGCACCCACGTTTTCCACGTGGCGGCGTTCATTTCTTTCGCGGCGCAACTCGATCTCGCCATCAGGATCAACCTTCTGGGATCGCGTCAAGTCTTGCACCTAGCTAAACGTATGATTAACATCAAGGCCATGGTTTATGTTTCTACTGCATATGCCAATTGCACTAAAGAAAATACAGTGCTCGAGGAAAAGCTATACCCCACGGATATAGATCCCGTGAAATTTATTGAGATGGTTTGTTTTATTTATATAAAAAACAATAAATAAAATATAAGATATTCTGTTGGTAATGAGATATAACTGTATACGACGCAATTTATCGGCCTTAGGTAAAAAACTTATCTTCCGTTGAAATTGGAAAAATGTCAGCTGAATTTATGGGAAATCATCCGAATACGTATACCTTGACAAAACAGATGGCGGAGAATTTATTGATTGCAGAGAAGGAACATGTTCCCTTATCAATAGTGAGGCCCAGTATTGTCTTAAATACTTGGAAGGCCCCGTTTCCAGGTTGGGTAGATAACGTGCACAACGGCGCCTGCGCATTTATTGCGGGTGTAACGAAAGGTCTTTTTCGCACGTGAGTAGCCTTTGAAAATTTGTTCTGTACTCACGGCATAAGAACTTATAAAGATATATTAGTTTATCACTTTTATAGATTCCAGGCCAGTCCCGATGCGATGCAAGATGTTATACCAGCTGATATGGTTGTATCTACCATTTTGGCCTCTGCACTTTACGCAGTGACACATCCGAAAGATTTAAATATATTTCATTGTACATCAAGTGCCGTTAACTCGTCAACCTGGGGTAGATATTGCGAACGAGTTGTTACAGCATCAAGAAATCATCCTTGCGAAGGTGCTATATGGTATCCCACAGCTAGGCCAAGAACGAATCATCTACGAAATGTCGTTGTTTTATACGTATTCCAAATTTTACCAGCATTTATTTTGGATTTCGTAATGCAGCGTTTTGGACGTAAAACTCCGTAAGATTATTTTATTTATCATCTATTGATTGCCTATAAGTAACAATTGCGTTATGTAATCCAATAATAATTATTCACCATTTTAACACTAGATTACTCGAGATTCAAAATAGATACTTCAAAGGTACAAAGTACACTTCGTATTTTACAAATAGCCAATGGTACTTTGGTCGGGATAGTGCGTCAGCACTTTTGAATATTTTACCATCTGATGAGCTGGAAGAACATCCCATGGATCCTAAAGCCATTGAATGGGACTCATATTTTGAAAATTGTGTTATTGGAATGCGACGTTATTTTTTAAAAGATTCAGAGACGACGACAGAGAAAGCGCTACGTCAAATGAAACGGTAATTTTTATTTTTAGGGGGATTTTATGAAGAAGTTTAAAGTGGTAAATGTATATTTTTCTTAAATTGCAGTTTGGAGATAATTGCTGCTGCGACGCCATTTTTAAGTTTCATTCTATTTTGGGGCCTAATCTCTCTCATGGGATTTTCCCCCATAATGGCGGCCTGCCTTGGTGGCGGTTTAGTATTATTTCTAATTTGGGTATAAGTATTTTTTTTGTGTTGAGCCATAATACGTACACACGCACGTCATGATTCTACGTTAATTATTTAATTATACATTCATACATGATTTATATTACTTTTTAACTACATTATGTGAAAAATGTTGCGTATAACAGTTGTCAGAGGAGATTTGATGTAATTGCATGTCACCATTACATATAAATATGTATTTACAATTACTAACGAAGTGCATATTAGAAGATGATTAGAGTTTAAGTTTTTTCTCTTAAATTAATGCATGTGCATAGATTTGCAATGAGTACAGAATAATAATAATAATTATGATAATAATAATAATCTATTATATATATATATGATCATGTATTTATGGCGGATAAAAACTTATTATTAGTATATACTTTATTTTTCTTTGCAATACGATATATTGAAAGTATATTATAAATTAGCCTGTCTAACAAAGTACAGCCGATTTTATATCAATATAGTAATTTTTAATGATTATAACATGATCTCTTTACCAAAATCTCTTTAAGGGGGGAGTTCGGTCCAGAGCCCTAAAAAAATCATGATTTTTGGGAATTTTTTAACGAAAATATAGGGCGTATAAATTTTAAAATTTATAGATGTCTTTATTCATGTTTTGAGATGCTACATGAATTTTTGTACACGCCTGTGAGCCAAATAATGAATGCTACGAGCCCTAGTACTCGACTCGCGCAAAATGTCTTGATTGCTGGGGAATTGATAATTCCCCACCGGAGAACCTGAAACAAAAAAATCAAAGGGCATTTTATTCTATATGAACGTGGCTTTTATATGAACTACGGAAACTATGATGCGTATGATGGATTGTTTGTTCATAAAAAAGCCAACTAATTTTGATGAAAAATCGATACCTTAACTTCGAGAAGTTCTAATATGTTGAATTTTCCATTTTTTTTCGTGCTATTGTAGTTCTTATAAATCATTAGATTATAAAACATTGACAAAATAATATTGAACAGATCACACTGTCCAATGTCGAATATCCACTGCAAGACTAAACAGCACGTGTCTATTTCTTGACTATCGTAGAGTACCTTGACCTCGTATGTAAGAAAAAAGTCTGATTAATCGGTAGTCAAAATTCATGTAGCCAGTTTCTTTTGGAATGCCATGCATTAATGTCTGTACATTTCTGATACAACGCATATTTATTTTACAGGCAGAAAAATGGTACGTTTTGCAATTCCTTTAAACTTCAATGACTTTCCTAATTTTTATCCTTGCAGTCTTATTCTATTGCGTAGATAAAGATTTCTAATTATGTACGTAACGGGTCGTATCCATAGAAATACTTCTCCACGCAAATAAAAGTCAGCCCGCCAGACTTAGTAGTTAATCGGGTTGCAGTCTTTCAGGCTATATTTACAATAGAATCCTCCGCTTTCTATTCACATACACAAAGTATGTCCGGTTATCAATGTTTAGGGGCAGGCAATTAAAAACCCGTACTGTACTCTTTTAGTGACTCTCATTTTCTAGACATTGTGCAGTCAATAAAACAAATAAGAAAGTCATAAACGACTTGTACAAAAATGACACACAACTGTTACTAATTATAGGTTTCTAATTTTTACTCATCATCCTTATACTACATATATCTTTGTACTATAATGTTTGTAGATTTACAGCAAGTTTTTTCTTGTACTATCTACATTTAATAGTAGTTGAGAACCCATTTCGTAACCCTTTCAAGTATTCTCTCTTGATTCTACATACTGCTACATACTCAGCTAATACTTAGCGCTGATAGAGTTAACACGGCGCTTCTGCCGGCTTCTGCGCTCTTAGCTCTTACCCCATCTTACCCACTGCAGGCCGCAAGGTAAACGTCTGTGAGGCAAACACATTCGGGATTTGACGTCGGTCGGTCGTGGTTTTCTCATCTTTGTCCGCTCTGCGATTTATATAAATTTGCATACGCTTAAAAGGTTCTCGCGGGACCTCTTAAAATTGCTAGCCGTTAACTCCTGGGGAAGTTGTAACGAGTTATCACAATGGCTATGCGTGTGATGGATTTTTACCGTGACAAAACCATTTTCATCACCGGAGGAACCGGCTTCCTGGGTATTTGTCTAATTGAGAAACTATTGAGAAGCTGTCCTGACATCAAAAATATTTACTTGCTTATGAGACCAAAGAAAGGCAAGGAGATAGATCAACGACTGGAAGAACTTACGAAGAATGCGGTATGATTATAGTATTTTGTTCGTTTAAAGATCCAGAAGCTGCTCCCAATTATTTACGACTTTCATTCTGGTAAAAGTTGCTTGTTGAATGGATGTTCTCATTCTGTTGACCTTGATTTTACGAATATTCATATTGTTTATTTATTCCTTAAGTTGTTCTATATTCATGCATACGATGGTTTGAATATTTATTTTATGATATAACTTATCACTGTTCCAGTTATTCTAAAACTAGAGTTAACAGTATCTGAATGGATACATTTTTGTGATAGTAATGATTTATGTTGTGAATTTAGCAACATATATGTATTTTATCAATTGAATTGTTTCTGAATTTTTACTTTAAATATTTAATATTTTCGTTTATTTTATTTCAATTTTCACGTGACCATTAGTAGTCAATTTATTAAATATAATGTTACCGTTATTCTAAATCAATTTATCATACTACATTTTATGTAATTTTAGGTGTTTGAGGAACTGAAAAAAGCAAGAGGTGATGAACCATTTAAGAAGGTCATTGCAGTTGCAGGCGATGTTGGAGAGGAAAATTTGGGACTATCGGCTAGCGATAGATTGACTTTGGTAGAAAAAGTTCAGATAGTTTTCCATTCTGCAGCTACTTTGGACTTTGATGCTGATCTTAAATCTACAGTTAATATTAACTTGCTTGGCACACGCCGTGTTGTGCAGCTATGTCAGGAAATGAGAGATTTCAAGGTAGGCAAGATTTTTTATGTCAAGATTATATTACTTCTGTGTCCATTGCATGTATAACTAAGTATATGACGTAATTGATGACCGAAATATGGTATTTGTCGCTCTTTTTTAGATGACAATATATTCTCTTTTATATCATTAAAAATTTACCTATGGTTTTCTTAACCTTTAATTTTAACCTTTAATTGCTTGTATAATCGATTAATACTCCCTACGAGTTTTCTAGTTTTTCTGTATTCAATTATCTCATGTTATCACATGCGTATCTGAATTAATTTATTTTGTAAACTATTCACAGTATTTTTTAATAGTTTCGATTGTATATGTTCAATTCATTATTCTATATTCCAGGCTTTGGTACATGTTTCCAGTGCATATGTAAATTCTACTCTTACTGAAGCTAATGAACAAATTTATCCCGCACCAGCCAATGTAAATGATGTTTTAAAATCAGTAAAAGAACTAAGCGATTCCGCCTTAAAAGAAGCAACACCAAAAATTTTAGATCAACATGTAAACCCTTACACATTCACTAAACATTTGGCAGAACATGAAATCGCAAATTCAGCGTTACCTGCTGTTATCGTACGTCCTTCTATGAGTAAGTAGAAACTTTTACATGTGGTATAACAATATTCACAAATGGTCTTGTTTTAAAATACAGTTAATTTATTTACTCATATCATTATCGTATTTGAAAGTCCATCATAAATATCAGTACTAAAAGCCTAGTGGCTATAAGATCCACTAATTTTATCTACTTATGAATTAGTATAATAAGTTGTTATTTAAATAATGCGTTTTCGTAACAGTTTGTAGTTGTATTAATATTAAACGTTTTACTCTATTACATACTAATGTAGGGAACTGTTACATATGGCAGCTACCTTATGTAAATTACCTAGGAAGGTTTCACAACACATTTCTTCTTAATCATTACAGTTACTGCAGCGTGGAAAGAGCCAGTCCCTGGATGGACAATTTCAAAGAATGGTCCACAAGGTTTCCTGATGGGGGCTAGTAAAGGAGTAGTAAGACGTCTACCTGTTGCTAAAGATTTGATATATGATTACATTCCAGTAGACATTGTTGTAAACAGTTTAATAGTTGCTGCTTACAGTGTCAACCGTTCAGGGTAAAATAATTTTATCTATATTTAAAAAAATTTTATTTCAAGTTATAATGAATATTTTCATAGTATTCACAGTAACTTTGCTCTCAAAAGTGCGCCATTTTTTAATACTAAATTTCATATACCTATTATTTATTTCAGGGGTGATGGTGTAAAGGTGTATCATTGCACATCGAGCACATGTAATCCTTTTAAATGGGAGTCTGTTGAGCATAAAATCAATAGTTATCTCCACAAATATCCACTGCGCAGTGCAGTGTGGTATCCACATCTGAAGTTGTTGCCTTCGTTGCTATTATTCAGAATCTCTGCGTTTTTCGTCCATATGATACCAGCGTATATTTTGGATACGGTCACAAGAATATCAGGTGGCAGACCCATGTAAGTGTAAACAATCCTTCGCTAGCGCATTTCACAATAACATTTTAGAATGTAAGAGTCAAGGATACTACAAGCATAAAATACAGTCTTAATGACACTGCATTTTTAGCCGCAATGAGTGCTTCGCTGATTGCTGTGACAAAGTCATTAGTTGCAACAGTTTAGACACTATCCCATATAAGAAAATGACTTTTAATTTTATTTGCACAAATGCTTCATCTACAGTTAATACTACAATAGAATTGTGTGGTAATGTGTAATTGATTTTTTTATTCGTATTTCACTATAGACTTGTGCGCTTACATACAAATGTCAACAAGTCTCTGGGACAGCTTAGCAAGTTCATTTTCACCGAATGGAAGTTTTACAATCCTCGTATGCTGGAATTGCATGAATCACTGTCACCAGATGACAAGCGCACATTTACGCTAGATATCAGACCATTAGTCTGGGAAGATTATTTCATAGATCTGACACAAGGAGTTAGAACTTATCTGAATAACGAATCTCCAAGAACTCTACAAAAGGCTCGCTCGAAGGATAAAGTGTAAGTACAAAGAATTATATGGTTTTCCCGTGCAAAAGAAGTGCAGTTTCATACACGATATCTTAAGAGACAGAGATTTTATATTTCTTAAGGATTTTATAAGCTTTGAATTACCTAGTTTCAATTCAGATATATATCTTACGAGGAGGTAATGCTTAAGAAGTGGTACTTGACAACTGTAATAGATATTTTCAAAAACAAATTGTCAATGGCATCGAACCAATTGTATGTTTCAGCCTACTGGTTGCGCACTTGGGATTGCAAGCTGTGTTACTTGGTTTAGTATGGTGGATCGTTAAGATACTGCTGGGTTCTACGTGGTCAAAAACTGGTTTAGTCGTACCATTGACATACGTTCTATTCAATCAGCTTTAAACTGTAAAATCGAAATGATCGAACTTTTCATTTTTTGTTTCTTGTTATTTAAAATAACAGTAATTTAATGATGTTTTGCGTTTCTTTGGAAAAACTATTCACAGCATATACGACATGGTGGTATACACAATAATATATCGTCAAACTTATTCCTATTTTTGTTTGTAAGATCTAAAAGGAACACTTCTTCTTTGACTTTATACAATTTGAAAGGCTTACATTTGCCTACATATTCGCGAAAGTAACTAAACACACTGGAGGAAACTGTTGTTATAGATTGATTGTTTTACAGTTATTAAATTTTGGTATAAAGTGACTTTTTTGCAGATCATACGGTTCTATAATAACGTACAACGGTGTTGGAATACAATATTATATGCATATTAATACACAGTATTTTGCAAATTCTCAAAGTATTTTGTTAACAGTTATATATTTTTGAGTCAAAAATTATCTATGTTAAACAATGATACGAAAAAAATGAGATGAGTTAGACATAATGCAATAACTATATGTATATGCATGCACAGTATTGCTTAAAGGATATAAATTGTAAACACTATACTTGTTATTTCTTTGATAATTTTCAGTCATTACTCAATTCAGTCTAATGATTCAAATAACTGAAGTATCAAAAGTATAATAATATAGTTTCTAGAAAAACAGAATTTTTTATGGTTCCGTTATTCTTAAATACATTTTGTATTATTTACTACTATTACATAGCTTTGTTATATTGTGGTCACTGACATTCAACAAGAGGATTAAATAAAGAGGTTCTTACTTTTTAATACTGCATCGTTTCCAAATTCAATTTCCCGCCATGTCGTTCAAAACTTTTCGGGTTAAATGTAAAATGCATTTCTTCGCAATAAATATATGCTATACAGGGTTTATATAGAGATTTTCTATATCTTATGAAATCATCCCATACTTAGTGGATATTCTGCATGAATAGGCTATGACAAAATAGTGAAAGTGAAAGCTGTAGATGATACTTACACTATTGAAGAAGAAAAAACGAGATGTATTACTGCCTTTATTATAGGTCTATATACATATAAACAATAGAGAATGTATCCATTTCTGTCTTAAATGGAACATACATATTAAGTAGACGTCGAGTTGGTGCTCTTTTTCTAAGTATGACACAATTTTGAATTTATTCAAAGTAATATATTACGATCCATTCACAATTTCATAAGATATTTAAAATTCTTGCTGAACTCAACGTTCATAGTTCACGCTATTACGTATCTAATTATTAAATTTTTTTAAATTTTCATTGATAATTACTGTGTGGAATGCAAGTGGTATATAATGCTTTAATTTTGTCATTATCGATATTATTTCTCAGAATTTGGTGTTCGTGTTTTTAAGAATAAAACTCGTAGTACACCCCACGAAGAATATGAAATGTTTATTTCTAGTAGATCTTGAATAATAGCAGTCAAAAAATAAAAGAAAAATGTTTCACCGTTGAAATAATAGATCACGTCCTTATTCAGTATAGACAGTATAGCAAGACTGGAGAAGACCTTAAACTATCATTACAGATCATCAACCTACCTAACTTCGTCCAATGGCTACGTATGACCTTGACAAGATCAGATGCAGTGCAGCCACCACACAGGTGTAGATATCTGTGACTACATGTCGGTGTTCTGATACAAAGGCTCAAAATGTGAAGGAACATGACCTGTCCGTAGATGCAGCCAACACAAAAGAATTCTCCAGACGGTTGTAGCAAACGCTGGTCAGTTGTGAACTACTTCGACCTCTTTAAATTTTGCATATCTGAACGCCGGGTTATAGAAAACAATTAGGACACTTAAGTTTCTTCAATCAATTATCGTTCCACCCCAACTCACGCAGTTAGCATTACCAATTTTGAATTTTTTAGAAGAATGTAGTGCTATGAATTTATGTAAATTAATGAAAAGCTTCTCTGTGATCTTAGCTGTTTATCTTTGTGATCGAAACTGCTGGTGCTCTTTCTTTTGAATTTGTACATTACTACTCATGGCCAGTCATTCTTCGATTGCTTCAGTGCCTTGGTGATCGTTGGTCGGTTAACTTCTATAAGGTTTCACTCTCTCTTGTCTATTTTAGAAGAAGTACGGTGAGAGGATTAAATAAGTCTTCATTAGTAAAGTTATCTGTCAATCTATATCCTATTGGCGGGAACTTCTTTCCGAGCCATCAGTTTTGTGAGAAGCTGTGTTTTTCAAGTTTATCGTTAGTGTTGGTTAGTTCGAATTGACCTTACTGAGTGATCATATCATTGCAGAAGAATAATGACGGAAGGTTAGTAATACGAGATATATTAAAAATAATAGATATTTGTATTTAATTTGATATTTGTTCTGAAATTTTGGCACTATTTTGCCATTCCAATTTTACATTTCTTCTCCAATTTTCGCAACGTTACATAATTCAAATTTCACATTTTATTACTTGATTTAATTCATTTTTTTGCTTAAGCAGTATCTCTATATGCTGATTATATCAATTTTTATATCAATAAAATAAAATCAAGACTGCTTGCATTTACATATATGGATACTTAAACTGCTTATATAGCGCTATATGATAAGTTTTTGCAAATTTGATAATATAATTTTCCATAACTATAGTCAAAGTAAGTTGCAAATTACCCGATTGACATATCCACATTGTAAAATAACGCAATCGCATAAATTTTACGAAACACATCTCATATACAATCCTTTCTCCAAACTCATTACTATAGTAAATTGGTATACCCATTGATAGTCACTTTCAAGTTATTTCCATTCACATGCGCGTAGCATTAATCGCAACGCGATGCATATAAAGAAATGTCAAATCGTACAAAGAATAATAATACATGAGCAATTGAAGAAAAGAAACTACGTCATCCCAAACCTTTTACCATCAAAATATAATTTTACTTCAATTCTCAGTGATCGTATCTCCAAAGTATAATTACAAGCCGTTACGCAACAGAGAAATAATCATTTTTCATAATTTTTACGATTTCTTTTTCTGACCCACTTTCCAGAAAAGTAATCGGCCCTCTGCTATATTATCCTCACATATTTTCTCTCTGTCTTTCAGCGAATTTATCCATCGACGCTGTACCTTCAATACCGGAATGGTTTCGAAAGAGAAATGTCCTTGTTACTGGAGCCACCGGATTTATGGGCAAAGTCCTACTAAGGAAACTGCTTTCAAGTTGTCCGGAGATTGGGCAAATATTCATATTGGTCCGTGAGAAAAAAGGCGTCGATCCTCAATCCCGGTTAACATCAATAATACAGGTGGGAAGGATTCCTCGCTAGGAATTTTATTCGATTTATTTTTCCTTGAATCCGCTCATATCTATTTATTTATCTTTAATACTATATTCCCTGTCTCTCTGCCTTGACTAGCGTTACGCAGTTTAATTTCTTCGTAATGGCATCGAATCTAGGATTTATGAGATACGTAGAATTCCAACAAACGCCTAAGAAATAAATAAAAGATAAAGAATGCGTGGAATGACGAATCATTGACATCCAATATATAACGAGTATCGATGCAGCTGTAGATAGTATATGGTAATACCAAAAGTTTCATGTCAATGAGTATATAGATTTCATTGTTATTTACTAGTTTTCTCAGAAAATATCTTGACCTTACCTTGGCGTACCTCATAGGATTATTTATCACTATTGTTTATGCAAATTTTTCTTATTTCCTATATCTATACTGTGTCGAACGTCAGGGTCCATTCTGTTCCTATAAGTAAAGAAAGTTTCTCCATCACCTTGACACTAATTGCCGAAGAACCTTACCAAATGGTTCTAAGATGGACGATTTTGACTTGGCGAGTCGTTCAACTACTTTGCAATTCTTCCTATTTGCACTGATACATATTTGTCATAAATTAAGGGAGGGTATTAAATCTGAAGTGATGTGCCCTTTCTAGGACATCAAAATTACGTGAGCAATCGAAAGTACCCATTGTATGTATAAATAATACTAATTGATACTAACTTTTTAAATGTGTTATATGGAAATTTGAACAGAAAGTTTTTATTGACCGTTGTAGAGCTCGGTTTATATGTTTTAAATAAAAGTGAAAGCGCGCGCAACGTCGATGCAATGCATGCAGGTATAAGCCTTATTATGAAGTTACTTCCATCAGATTCTCATTACAAGAAAATTATCGGGTCCTTTATATCTATCGTATGTATTTGTACGTATCCAATAACTATTGCAAGCGTGCTTAATTTGCTGGCATCGTATCAAAAGATAGTGTGTCTACCATGTATTTATCTCACAGTATGTTATTTTAATATTTATCAGTGCATAAGATCTGTGCAGATTAAGTGACTCATTTATGATTTACCTAAACCGCGGAAATTCGTATATGACTGTGATACAGAACGCAGATTTACGCTTTTTACGACGCATGCGTGCAAAATATAGATTATGGAAAAGCTTTTACAGTAATTTATTTCATAACTAAAATTATATAGTCGAATGTATATCAGGGACTCTTTTGTATGGTTAAGATTTCGAAAACGACCCCTGAAATTTGATTCATTTTTACTGGTCAACCATATATGTAGAGAAGGTGGGGTAAGACCGGTCCCTTAAGGAATTAGTGCCGTCGAAGCAATTCCAAAAATATATCATGATTATTCTACGTTCAACTAACTTTATTCTGTTTTATGCCATCATGCTCCACTGGCCCCGTCTTATCCCACCTTCCCCTACATATATACCTTTGCGTATGTAGAGATAATTAAGATTTTATTGCGAAAACGAAATATTCGCATTTTACAACCTTGAATAACACATTCAACGGAACATGCATGTTTACACCTTATTTAGCAGATCTACTGCTGTCAGGTTTTCCCCTTCGTATGTAAACATATTAAAATGGATATCGTCTCCATCTTCTTATTTCGTTGGTCGGGAATTCCCTTCACGTTATATGCCTCACTATCATGCGACCAATTTGCGTTTGGGTTCACATTAACAATAAGACTGAGTAGATGAGACAGAAAAAGATACAGGAGATCTGCGTATTTATTTTGGACCAGACATAATGGTCATTCATAAAAAAGCACGCTACTATAGCCTTAGCCTGTAAGGAAAGAATAAAAAAATGTTATTATTTTCTGGTGACGAAGTATATACAGACTTCATCACTGCTAATAGATTTTAGAAAGATTCTTTGGCCCCATATAGATATAACCTTGATGTCGAGACGTGTATATTACGATTATGCAATCGAAACAAGTCGCCTTGAACCTTACAATTAGCGTTGCTCTTTCGAATTATATTCTTTTGTTCATTTTTCAAATCATATCCTGTATTCAACGAAGTATTAAAATCTCAAGGAAAAAAATATACTCATGCAGCTTCTTTTTTCATGCGCACAATGCGTATTCGAGGGGCCATCTTCCTATGGAATTTAATGTACAAGAGTCCATTATAAGACCTCAGATTTTATTCGAGGCGAGAATATTATTTGCAACGCATAACAGTGATTTAAAATAATACAATTGATTTTTTTTAGCAAGAACCATTTCGCTTACTTCGTGAAAATCATCCGGAACGATTGAAGAAATTAATTGTTATTTCCGGCGACACAATAATCGAAGGGCTCGGCCTTTCGACTGCGAACAAGGAAATTCTTATTAAGGATGTATCGGTAATCTTCCATATGGCAGCAAATGTTAGATTCGATTTACCGTTAAAAACAGCCATTAATATGAACACCAGAGGGACGGCTAATGTTTTATCATTAGCAAAGCAGGTAACATTCACTTACGTTAAATGACTAATTAATATTTCGTATATATGTAGATGAACAGTAGATGTCAATAAGACATATATACCGGATGATCCCACTAAAAGTAGTTACAGTAATCCAGTATTGCAAGTACAGATTACATACGTATGACAGCCCTAGTTAAACATACGATAAGAAAATATAGAAACTTATACCTATTATAAAAAACGTATAAGGTAGTAAATAGATTAAAAGAAGGTTTCTCGAACTGTTTTCCTCATTATATTTACGTGGGTAGCAAAGACGTCATTGCGTACGTCATCCGAATTCCACATATAATATTGTATTATAAAGATAATACGCAAATCAATTATATTTAGTTTAATTTTCGATGGAAGATGTTCCGCTTATCTTCCATTATACTGAACAGCATTTGCGTAGAATAAAAGCTCATATATCAACAGTAAATCTTCGTTCAGACTCGTTAAAGAATTTTCTTAATAATCTGCCTTTTCGATATTTATCAAACAATTTAAACCATTTTCCGACACTACTCTTTATGTACACTCATAAACTGGCACTGATTACAGTACAGGTTTAAACCTAGTGGGAACAACAATAATTATGGTTATAATTTCTTGATAGGTTTATCAACTCCAAGCATTCATTCACGTATCAACAGCCTACTGTCAATGCGGCGAAGTAATTCTAGAAGAAAAGGCATATTCAACACCGATACCACCGGAGACTGTATTATCAACAGTGGAAAGTTTAGATGATGAAATGTTAGAAATAATGACACCTAAACTACTGGGTGACCAACCAAATACTTATGCATTCAGCAAAGCACTTAGTGAAGATCTCGTTGCAAGATCTGGTCTGCCAATTGGTGTTGCAAGACCATCTATAGGTACAATTTGCATTCTTTAGGAATTACAATACTGTTTTATCAATAAGTTTGTTATTTTATAGTCAATAATATAATATTTATGTTAAACGATGTGACCGTAGTTGTTGCCTCCTGGAAAGAACCTGTACCAGGTTGGGTGGAGAATATGAACGGACCAACTGGGCTGATGATAGGTGCTGGTAAAGGTGTGATTCGTTCCATGCTCTGTAAGAAGGATTACCTGTCTGACTTGATACCATGCGACCTCGCTGTGAATGCTATAATCGCATTAGCATGGAGAGTCGGAGTTGAACAACCTTCTGAGCCCTTTTTCATGAACGTCACCGAGAGCGGCGAGAATCCTATATCTTGGGGATGCGCATTGGAGACAGGAAAAAAACACGCTCTTACACATCCCTTCTCAGGTTCTTGAATTTAATTAGATATAATTTAAGTCAATGAATTTGAAATAAGATTAATTTTTATTATACAAAGATATTCACCTTCATGAGGCCTCTCGTATATTAAACACATCTTGTCCGATAATAATAGTAAATTCGTAAATTAAATAGTTATGAATATCCTGCGTATATAAACAAAAGTATATATGCAATATATGTTTACACGTATACTATTTGATAATTGATAATAATTTAACCCTCTTGGGCCGAATTTTTTTATGACTATAAAAAAATTTATGTAACGTAAAATCAACAAGTGTATCAGCCTATAAGTCGTGATTAACAATGTCGATATAGTAGTATGTGACTTGAAAGTTACACGGGCCCATAGAGGGTTAAATAGGCTTGCATTGCAGTCGCCCCTTATTCTGTTTAACCGCAGGACACCTATGATGTGAAAGTAAATGGTGCTTAGGCGCTGGTGCATTGTAAACTAGTAACTTTCATTTATGAATAGTCTTAGGTACATAATGATATGTAGTTTATAGTCGTTTAATAAATTACTGTGATTTCAGGTCCATTGTGGTATCCTGGTGGAAGTATGACATCGTCTAAAATAATTCATTGGTTGGCGGTTATCTTCTTACATACAATACCTGCATATTTTTTGGATGCTTTGTTGATTCTTACCGGGAACAAGCCTTTTCTGGTTAAAGTACAAAACAGAATTTCTTCGGGTCTGGAACTACTTCAGTATTACACTACGAAAGAATGGATATTTCGGCAAGTATCGTTAAGGATTATTGCCATTATAATTGCGGCATTTGTAGTCATAGACATATATGCAATGACCTAGTCGTTTATTTGAAATTTAAAAAAAATGTTTATACATGATCTTCCTGCACGTAAATTCGAGGTAGAAGCAAAGGAACTACACCAGTTGGCAACTAATACAGCCATCTGTACACGAGTATGTAATTTTTTAAAAGATTCAAATCGTTTAACGTATCGTTACCTAAGTCCGGGTAACAAATAACGTAAGTAACGTAATTTCGAAGCAATGTTATCGTCTTATTGATACATCCTGGAAAAATACAAAGTATGATGTGTTCTTAGAAGTCAAAGAATAAAGTTCAAAGTTCATTATGAAAGTAATTAATAATAGTTGTCTCTAATATTTGACCTTGTCCAAACCACAACGAAATCTGATCACATAAGATTTATGTTTCACCAATAATTGAAGGTATACATTATTTATTGTTTATTTTTCATTTACAGAAATGACCGGTTAAAGGACATGCAAAAACGTTTAGGATCTTCTGACAGGGAGATTTTTTTTATGAATACTAAGGATATATGCTGGGATGACTACCTCTTGACTTACATCCTGGGTACCAGAAAGTATTGTCTTAAAGATGATCCCTCGACCTTACCACAGGCTAGGCGCGTGTTTGCTTACTTATACGTTGCCGACTTATTTGTCAGGATTGCCTTTGGAATACTTATCGCCTGGTTCATTTATTCCTGGATAATTCCGTTTAAAGCCACGACCAGTACTTTGGTTGAAGTTAATGAAATGTGACTCTTTTACTAAAGCATGAAACTTACGTATAACGAAGCTGTGCGAAATTGTGAGAGGTGAATAGTTAAGCGGGCCAAGGAATTTGGCCTTAGAGAAATATTAAATTCTACTCAATAAAATAATGCCACGTGTATGTATGTGTGTGTGTGTGTGTTTATATATATATACTATATATATAATTTTTGGCACTACTGTTTTCACATCACAGATATATGTATATTTTTACATAAGAATATCTGACCTTTCGCGTATGTACTTATAGTTACATAGAAATGATATTCTCCGTCAATTTCGTCCAATATTCTAATTGACGTATTTGAGTGCCAATTTTATTGTAAGTCTTAAACTATACATTATTCTAGCTCATATTATTTCTTTATCACTGTAATATACTCAACAAATAATACGAAAAATATTATAATAGCTGTACTACGTATGTGCGCAGTTTTTACTTTTCCGTAATATATAGTCAATGACGTCTTAGCGATACTTTTTAAGGTTGATTAATTTATGCGTATCTCATAATAAACGTAATATTCTGACGCACTAGAAATTCCACAATACAAAGGTTCAATTTCAATAATTCTTTGAACGACCTCTTTTAACAATAACAAACTTGATTCTCATTATAATTCGTAGAAAGCGTTGTTAGGTAACCAAGCCGACGTATGACAATTCGTTATTTTTATGTTAGAAACCGCTTGAAAAGTAGTCAAAAATGCTGTTGTAATATACAATTAAGGCAATAAAGAATAATTAAAAGAACGACTTCGCCTACTATCTAACGTACTTCATTGATTAATCGTTGATATCACCGTATCAATATTTACTTAAAAACAATAGGTCATCAACGTAAATCGCACAAAGAGGAATCGTAGAGAATAGGTACCAAATCTCAACTTAAAAAGAAAAACATTGGATTCCTGGCATCCTGTAATGTTGAAATCACTTTCCAGTTGACTCGACTAGCTTAGTCGCTGTTGCGCACGAAAGTAAAATTGCGTCACGGAATAGAGGTCGAACCGCTTCGCGCTAGCGTTGTTACGTTTGTGAAAAGTCCAGTTCTAATTATATAAATATAATCACTAAATGAACGGTATTATAAAATTTTTAATAGATTAATATTAGGGAGATGTTAACGGTTGTAGGAAATATTCACAAAAAATTCACAAAAACTAGTTCGTTTATTAACACTAGGTTTACGGACGTTTTTTATATACCTATCTCTACGCACGGGCTGCACCCGTCAAATTGACGGGTCCCGTAAAGCTAGTGTTAATTAACTGAAAGTATATAGGAGACTTGGAACTGATGATTTTAATTTATAATTTATCAACACAAGATTTGTTATGTTACTTAGATCTCAAAAAATACAAAATGTCGGTGAAATGCTATAAGAACTGTCATCAGTCAATTCTTACGTGGTTTCCCCGTGTATACTTATTTGATATATGTAATTTATACCATACAATCACATGTGTATATAATAATTCAGAAGTAAACTGTGAGATCTAGGAGAATCTTTTATATTGAAACTCATAGAAAGATGGCCTTTTGATAATACGTCTTACACGTGGATGGACTTTACCTTTTTTAATTCATTACGAAATGGTCCTTGGCTTCTAGGTATTTCCGATAGAGGGTCTTTAGTTAGTTTAGAGAAAGTGATTCTATTTTAGGTCTCCCGTATGTGGACGCGAATGCTCTCACTGTCAAGTACCAATTTACCTTTTCTGTTTAAAACTCGAGGTTTTTATTATGTAGCGTGCAAACATACACGGTTATGCAGGACTACTGCACCACCTGAAGATGGTTCTGTCCATTTGATTTCCATTAATTCCCATGGTAGAACCATCTTCAGGTACTGCAATAGTCCTGAATAACCGTGTATAAGTTTTCAAAATGCACTAACATTAGTATTAAATATTGATGGGTATTAACGAATGTTAAAATAATCGACTAAATTAAAGAATATACGCTCCGTAATTAGATTTCATTATAGCGAAGATTCACTGACAAGAAAAACATTACCTACGGTAATAATTAAATGGTATTATAAATAATCAAAATGCTTCCCAAGAATTGTAAACATGTTATTTACCTCGTGGACAATTTTAATGAACTATGGCTTTAAGGTTTTTTATCATAACAGCCCACTGCATATTTATTAATTAAAATACAAAGTGCATGCACATCGTGAACACGCAATATTTAATAATTAAGCAAAGAGTTCGATGCTTCGATTGACTTATATAATTTTTTAACATTGCGATTTCACGCCAGTGACGTGGACACCTTTCGTGGCCAGTAATGTAACATACGATCTACCAAACTCGCAAAGTCATAAAAAATAATACAAATGTAGAGTTTAACGGGCAATACCGATTAGATGGAATACAAATATTAGTCTAAAAATATCTCTATTCTTGATATTATCCCACCATGCACTCTTAAACAAAAGAAATAATTAAATCATCCCACTCCAAATTAATGGATAATCTATGCATGGTTATAGGAAGAAGATATTTCCATCAATAGAAATAAATGAAAATAAGACTAAAGCATTACAACGTGCATCAATAAATCCTGAGATTAACCTTAGGCATTGGCTGTAGACGGCGATGTAGGAGGCGAAGAGAACTGTAAGGATTTCCTATGAAGTGGGAGATACTGGGCTATGTCGAAAGTTGTATGTACAGCCCTGAACTGCTGCCGATGAATGTCCAGCGAACATTGGGCGCGTTACCTTCTCAGTCTGCAACGGGCTCACCATCTGATCAGATCAGGTGAAGTATATATCCGAGTCGTACAATAGCATATAGAATTTTCTATCAATCAGTTTATAAAGGACTGAGGATTTGATCAGATCAAGTGACCCGTTTTGCGAAGTATATTATTTTTTTTAATTTCTCTTAACGTTCGGAACTTGCGAGAGGTGATATTACAAATTTGTAAGTGCGTATGATATTTGAAATATGGTGATTCTTGAAAAAATTGTTCGATAATTTGTCCTTTTTGCCTATAATTATACAAAATTGCCATCAAGGACTGTTGTTTGATTATTATTTTAGCGTCGACTAGAATTTTGGGTTTGTGACTGATGTGAATGAAAATATCAAAATGAGAAAAAACTGTTGATATCATGTAAGATATATTCGGGTATACTGTTGAATTTTATGAGTTTCAATGGTAGTTCGTTGTTTCATTCTTTTTCGTGAAATTTTTATGCACTTTTTTTTATTTATTTGAAGCCGAGTAATTTGATAGTGAATGATTAGTTTTGTTTTTTTGTAATTTATTCGTTTTACTATTTGTAATGCGTGAGATAATCTGTTTTTTACTAGATAAAGCCATAAGAATGAGTGATTGTTGTGTTACTGAAATATAACTATAATTAGTGACTTTACAGCAGTACCAAACTCAGCTCATTCGACCTATCGACGATGGTTGCACTTTCTGCTCATTAAATATAATGAAAATTATAAGAAAATTGTAAGATCAAAAGGTTCAATGACTCTAGGAAATAAAAGAAGTTATACTTATTACAGTTTTGCCATCTAGGTACAAACAATCTTATCGGATACATTTTACAATAAACATAGTTATCAGTTATAATGAAAAGTAAAGTGAGCAGATTCTATTTTGCTAAGCTAAGAAAAAAAAACTATAACATTAAATCAAATATATAATTTTATTTTTAAAACAGTTCACATGCAATTAAAGTACATTAATTCGTATCTGTTTTCATTATGTAAAAGTTGAATGTGAGATGTGCAAAACTACTGAAAAAGTGTGTCAATTATCACGTGGCAGAATCGAGTGGAACGTTTTCTAAATATTATTTTCTATTAAAAAAAGAAGATAGTGCTCTGGAATTTATTAAGAAAATTTTACAAAAATTGTCAAATACTTAAGTACCTTCACTTGGTTCTATGGAATTTTGGCGTTATGCAGAGGCGGCCCGTGATCTGTTTCTTTGTGTAATCAGATTGATCGACCAACCGGAAACACGTTACGTGTATAGTAACGGCAGTAAAGATTATTCGGAACAAAGTTTTATACAAAATATCATTGCAGAATTAGCGGTTTGCCGATAACATCCAGAGAAACTATTCTTTTCACAATTTCTATTACGCGACAAAAATCTCCAGAGCAACCACAATAGAAACATCTATACCAAAGTGGTGAAAGCAAATTCATAATTTAGAAAAAAAAGACGCAAAAAACATTCATCGGACAAAGAATCGATAAACACTCCTTCAGAATCACCATTAGATTAAATTCGACAAATTTGCATGGGACAAGAGATTCCTTCAATTTTCTGTCCCAATACAGCATATCCATCAAATTTGCTTGAGAATTAATTATCAGCTGAGTATTTGTAAACGAGTCAAAAAAGTAAATATATTCAAAGAATAAATAAAAGTTCTTCAATAGAAAAAAAAATTGGCTACACTAGAAATTAAAGTAATTAGATAAAAAGAATATTCAAAATTATACACACGTTAAGATGAAATTCCAATCCTACCTGACTGCCTACTCACGTTTTTCATTTCGTAACTTGCGATGCAAGCAGTCGACCTCCACCTGCGTAGCTCTCAGCCTGCTAACCAGTTTTGCCTTGCTGAGCAACAAAAGCAAAAGTACGAAGATGGAGCAAAAAGTTAAATATAACGTCAATCGTTGCGTGGCTTTCGTTCGAGTGCGATTAACGCGTATTTTCTTATTGATCAAAATACACCATACCTACAGCATCTTCACCCCCGCCCCCCATTTTAAACTCTCACGTAACTATAATTGTCAGTCATTCAACGCAAAAAAGCAACAGAAGAACAATACATTATGAAGTTGCACTCGAGAAATAAAATTAACCTACAATTAACATGCTTCGTTCAGGTAATTTTCCTATGTCTCTTGATCGTAACAGAAGTATAATCTCTTATTAATTCTCTTTCTCGACGAACCTTATATTTACCTCACATATTTTCCTGTTGGTCTGATATCTGTTACGCTGCACTCTATTTGTGCAGTTAGGTTATAATATTACAGCCACTTTGAACTCCCAATTTATAAATACAACCATAGAGAATTCCGTTACTCTTAAAATGGCAAATTTATAGATTGATTATAATTTGTTATAATTCGATTAATACACTACACATACATTACATTTATTTATTGGAACGACTAAGTTATAGAGAATTATAAACCATCGATTATGTTGGTATCGATGATATATTGGCATCTTTTTAATAAATATAATTTAAATTTTGAATATACCATTGTTATCTTATATTATGAAATTCATCAGTGATAAAACTTAGATATTCTTATGGATGTAACGTTTCAACTGGGCAAGAAAAGAATTATGTAAGGCAGAGGTTATTTTGTACCTGGTAGTGAAGATGTAATGTTAACCTACAACTTCTTTTTTACATACGACTAAATACCGGTAGTGGCATAACAAGTACTATATTGCATATCTATATATGTCCATATGAATATGTTAGTAGTATTTGAATTGCATTAATTCAAAATATAATAAGAGTAGTATATCATTGGAAATAACAAACCTGAATAACAATCGACATACTTGTTATTTGTGACGACAAATAAGATACGGTTTAATATACACTTAACATGTAATGGTATTCATTGCTATTTATGGTAAATACCCATAATGCATACTTGCTGCACCAATCTTGTAGAACTAATGATATGTGTGGTTGTCTCTACGTATGAACTGAGAATGTGTTGGTCGTACATTAATAATACGGTGTGATAATGAAATTAAAAAACTTTTAATATAAATATTTTCAAGGATTTCATAGTTCTATTGATTGATGCGTTCAAGGAAAATAGAATGTATATTATGGTACACAGTAAGCTGTTAATTGATTTTAATCTTGATACTCTCAAGTCTTCCATGACAATTTAAATTTTACAGAACAAGTGAATAACATCCATTCCGCGTAATCGGTCAATTGACCACATTACAGTAAACTGTCTATCACGCTAAATCGTGCATGTATTATTTCTTGTTGTTCGGCCAAGCGCGAATGGCGTTCATACAATAATATAATTTTTCCAAAAAAGAGACCGACTTTCCGACGTAGAAAAATGCAAAACAAAATCCTATAACAAGATACTAGTATTTTAAGCTTAATCAAGATGTGATAGCTGTAATTGTGTACCTGTAAGATAATTTTTTTTCATTAAAATACAATTTTTTTCTATTTTCAGCATAGCGAAAATCAAACGTGTGTTCTGATAGTTTTTATCCGGCACTATGGCAGAAACAAATATGGAGGATCTACCTGACAGAGTAGCAGAGACTTTCAAGGGTCGCGAAATTCTGCTCACCGGTGGCACAGGTTTTTTGGGGAAAGTAATGGTCGAAAAGTTTTTACGAACAATGCCTGACGTCGGAAAAATCTACATACTCGTCAGACCAAAGAAGGGAAAAGATCCCAAGCATCGTCTGGAAGAAATCTTCAATTCTCCCGTAAGATTATCTTTCTTTTATTTTCACTACATACCTATGACATACGTCACAGTCTTTCCACGTGATAGTCGGCAATAATGGCGTTTAACGGAGCAATAAAATATTTCATACACTTCCTGTCTATTCATGCATTTATCACCAGGAACATTTTTGCTTCTTACTGTGGTAAGAAGAGATTCTCAATTTCGGTCATCGTATCGACAAGAGAAAGTAAACTTGTAACCAAACATGCACAACGCATCAATCTGTAATGGTGTATACGTCATTACATGATTCATTTAAGTTTAATTATAAAAGAATATGTACGTAGAGCGAAATTCAGATTGATTGAATTTTCTTTGATAAAATATGGATGAGGTTTCATCCGCTAATACAATATGCTTATCAATTATGTATCACAATTGCTTTGTATGAAAATACATAATTTTAGCATCAGACATTTATTTCCATATGTAATAATGCAATCGGTATTCTCATCAGTCGATTGTAAAATAAATCAGTAAATCATATAAACCAATAACCAATCTAAATACTACATATTTTATAATCCGTACGATTGCGCACGGATTTCTCGGCATTAATGATTATATCCTGTCAAAGTGAAGGGAAAACAGTAACGTATGTTCAATATGAAGTTCTTCGCGTACCACTTCTGAAGTGGTTGGTTTATGGAGATATAAAAATTGCTTTGGTGAATCAAAAATGAAATGATCAAACTAAGAGCGTTACTATCAATAGCGTTACTAGTTTTCATTGTTATCGCATTCAATTTCTATAAAGCGAATGCGTGAATTTTTGATTTACCGGAAATTGCAGTTATGATAATATTCTGATTAAAAATGGCAACCCCTCTGAGATGCCCTGGTCGTGCTTAGTAGAAACAGAGTCAAGGACGTTCTGGAATGTAAGGAAAAAATGATCATCTAGTGAAAGTATCTACTCTCGACGCTATTATGTCACATCTTAACTGTCTGCTCTAACGCAACGTGCGTTCATCAAAGATAGCGAGAGTTACACCGTATACCGGAGTAACAAGGCCAGCAGGTCAGATGAATTTCTCTTTTACTCGAAACATCCAAAACCTGCGAAATAATTTTTTGTCTTTTGACTGTCAGTAAGCACTTTCATATTTCATATTAGAATCTTTTCACGGTTCGCTTATACATCACTATTAATTTTCTAACTGTTGATACTTTGAAAAATTTTTATTAAAAGACGAACTCACTGATGTCCGAATAACAAATGATTTATTCGAGTATCATCCAATTTGCATAATACTATTTTATTTCGACACGCATAAGCTTTATAAACTTCAGTAAATTCACGAATTTAACTTCCTCATTGGTATGGTATAATTCCTAATAACTATTTTTTATTTATATAATTGATACAATGTTACATGGTTTTACCATCTCGGGTTGCACACATTACGAAGATGTCGACAAAACGTCTTCAGAAGATCTTATGCCCTGGTTTTCTGGCGTCTTATAGACGTCTCATGTTAAAAAGACATATTTTAGACACGAGGCGTCTATAAGACATCAAAAACCAGGGCATAAGACCTTCTGTCGACGTCTTGTCGATATCTTCGTAATTTGTGCTATCTGACATACTGGTACCAATCACATTCGATTCCCCTTGGAATTGTACAAAAAGTCACCGTGATCTTTTACTCTTAAAATGTTATTAAGTTACTGTACTTCAATTTGCATAATATTATTTTCTTGTTAGTCGTGTATCTTTGATACGATATGCATAGACTTTATTAATGATTTCAAAGATCTCTGACCTCGAATGTCTATCTAATTGTAAGAAGAATTGACGTGAATTCGCGCGACCTCGAAGTTCAATCGAAGGCTAGCCATCGAAAATTCAAAGTCCTGCAGGCATTATGCGTAAACACTTAATCGTTAAGCTGGAAACGCAAAGAATTGAAAGTTATAACTCGTGAGTCCCCGGGCGAGAAAGTCAGTCGACCACGTGGAATTCCAAGTATTTATACTGGATCGGGGGATTAAATGAATTTTTGAACGAAAATTATAAACAATGTATACATGCTGGCGTATTTGCGTAACTACACAGAAATATGCAAATGTTAGTCTGTCTAAATCTTACCAATTTTAAATTTCATCATTTTTATGATTTTGTCCAAGATAAAAATACCGTTGAAATAGTAAAAGAATTACTACTAGTCTGTCTGTGCATTATGCCAGTGTTTTAACGTAGAAAGTTGGACATTGTACGTGGTATATAATTATATAGGCAACGTTAGACGTATTTTCGTATTTCATGTATTTACTGTTGTAGAAGGGAGACGCGTGTATTTATTTATCATTTGAACAGGAATGATGAACTTTATATCAATTGGAATATACAGTCGTCTTGCGATTTTGGGCCGCCTTCGGAATTGTAGGGGAAGAGAATTCCGAGAATTGGCCTTCCCCACTACTGCGCGTTGAACATGAATAATATACATTTTATTTTATTTAATAAATATTGCTTACGGCCTAAAATCAAGTGATGCCGACCAAACTCCAATTTCTACTTATACTGGGGGTAACATTCAAACTGGTCAGAGGGGAAGTAACCCAGAATCGAGTATCTCAGAATGGCGAGACGACTATATATATGGTAATTCAAGATGCCATTATTTATGTCTATGAGTAAATTACATAATTTTCATATTTTAACATCAACCAAAATTTTATCTATTGCTCTTTTTCCAGTTTAGTCGTTTCAACTTTCTCTTTCACAATGATATTCATTTGTTATTCGTTTGAAAACGCCGCGGTTCACAGTATATGGTAATTTAGCTTTTAAAAAGCATCTTAAGACGTGCAAGTAAAAACTTAACAAATAATCCCTTCATATAACGCAATGAGTATTACTTTCTTTTTATTATTGAAATGAAAAACATATCTACAATAGAATTCAAAGGTCAATTGACTATTTGCTTACTAACTGTATCGTGAACTGTTGCGTGATATGATAATACAATAACCACTTGACACACCGACATCCATAATTAGCCCCGTCGGAATAGAATTATCTTAGAAATTATAGCAAAGTATAAATAACTTCAGTTGCGCAATGCAACTTCAACCTGGCAGATGCAATGACAAAGAGAATTATGGACATCCTGTATTTTTTTTAATTCTGAAGTACCCTTGTATACAGATATCTTGTTTCCTCCTATTTACTATAATTGGCTGATAATAACTTAGATTTTTCTAACCAATGCTCATGCAGAATTAAAAACTGAATATCAAAATTGTGTATTATAGATCAGGAAGTAAAACGAAATCCAATATCATTACAGCATGCAAATTTTCCAGAATTAGTGCTCTTATTATTGAACGTATATTATCGAGTCTAATCATCTAGATGTATGTACACTATAGCAGGACTCGGCTACTAAAAGAATTTTGATTATTTATTCCACGTTCATCTGCCTCTGTATTTATACCGACGATATGATACTTACTTGACATTTAAGAATTCAATATTTCTGACTATCAGCTTTTCGAGAAAGCGAGAGATCTCAGAGGACTACCTGAAATTCACAAAAAGATTGTCGCCGTAAGTGGTGATGTATCTTTACCAGGATTGGGACTCTCGCCAGAGGACCGAAAGATGCTATGCGATAGAATTAATATCGTGTATCACGCTGCAGCAACAGTAAGGTTGGTAAAGTAGTTATCTTGAACAAACTATAACATCAATTGTTGATCGAATAATAGACGCGCTTTCTTTTCGAAGTGTCACGTTATATAGCTGAGTTGAGTAAATTTAAGAAAAGAAAATAGAAAAACGACATTTTAAATGATACTGCACGGAATACGTAAATCGTTCAGGACGAAACCGTGACTTTCACAGAACATTCATCTGTATCTATGCTAACCAACTGTTTTACGGGGACGGTTCAATTCCATTGGCTCTTTCTCTTTGTTAGTGGAGTAAAAAATCATCATTGCGCAATGTCGTTTCATTAACACTATGCTTTCTCTTGTACTATCGTTTAAGTCGTACACCTTTTCGTGATTTACGCATGATTTACGTGACTAACTGTATTTAAACTTCAACGCAAATACTGCAATGTAAATACTTATATATGGGCATACATATAGTATAAGTACTTATAGTTAAACTTATAATAACAATTAAGCAATTAGGATTTTTCATAATTTCCAGATTTGATGAGCTACTTAAAAGAGCTGTCATATTGAATACTCGTGGTACCAAGCAAATGTTGGATCTTGCGAAAGAAATGAAGCATCTTGTTTTGTTCGCTCATATCAGTACAGCCTATTGTCATCTTGAGGAGAAGGTATGTGATCTTAAATGGTAAAAGAAGGAACTAGTCCTTTACGTCTACTTAAGGATCCTTATAATTTCAGGTTTTGGGCGAGAAACCATATCCCCCACCGTCTGACCCCCATAAACTGATAAAATGTGTAGAATGGATGGAGGACGAAGTAGTCGAGGCTATGACGGACAAAATTTTGGGTGATTTGCCAAACACGTATGCCTTCACTAAAGCATTATCTGAAAGTCTTGTCGAGGAGGCGATGCCTCATATCCCAGCTATTATCTTACGGTTTGAATAGTTGATATATAATTTATTAATGATGCTTGAAAACATAGAGAATACATAACGATACATTTATTTCTCTATCTAGACCCAGTATAATAATTCCAATATGGAAGGAGCCATTGCCTGGTTGGACAGATAATATTAATGGACCAACTGGGCTATTAATTGGCGCTGGTAAAGGTGTTATCAGGACCATGTACTGTAATCAGAACGGTTATGCAGATTATCTACCTGTGGACGTTGCAGTGAATGCTATCCTTGCTTGTTCTTGGAATTATATTTACCTGAAGGATCATGAGAAACGAGTATATAACCTCACAAGCAGCAGCGAATTCAAGGTGAACTTTTAACAATTCTCACAATCATTACCTTCCTGAGTCTTTCAGTTGAAAATGATTTTATCGTCATTCCCAGGTGTCATGGGCTGAAATAATCGAGAGGGGACGTAGAGTCACCGAGAAAGTACCTTTGAATGGGGTTGTTTGGTACCCAGGTGGTAGCATGAAGAGCTCTAGACTTTTGCACAATATTTGTGTTTTGTTATTCCATATGATTCCGGCCTACCTCATTGACTCGCTCATCTTCTTGGCGGGTCATAAGCCTATGTAAGTAACTATCACTAAGAAGAATGTGATAGATAGTAAAGGATTTGAATCATTATGTTTTGATTACAGTATGTGTCGAGTACATCGACGTATACAGAAAGGATTCGAAGTCTTCGAGTACTACGCCAATAATCAGTGGGACTTTGACAATTCAAATATTACCGAGCTCAGAGAGAAGTTTAATGCCAAGGAGAAGATGAAGTATCAATTACATGGCGATGATATGGATCTGGATGCGTACTTTGAGGCTTGCATTAGAGCTGCGAGAATTTATGTCTTGAATGAGCCACCGGAGACGCTACCTGCCGCACGTCGTCATATGAGAGTGTACGGTATTTTTGAAAAGTAATTTTTCAAGTTTGTACAGTTTTTGCATGGTAATTATTTTTCTGTTGCAGTATGTATTGGGTGGATATCATTACAAAGATTCTTTTCTTTGTACTGATTATATATACACTGGCTTCATGGAGCGAGAGTTTTCGGGCTTTGCTTATAGGCGGTTGGACATTCGCACTCAATTTATTATCCATTTAATTGTTATTGCTTATTACTAGTTTTATATTTTTCAATACCATTCGTATTGTATTTTGACCAAATAAAACCTTACTACTGTAAACTATGTTGTTTGATGATCGTAACAGTTTTACAGTGGAGCTAGATTAGTTTTGTTTTTGGTTCATCTCCCTATGATTTAAAAGTATGCAAATAAGATATTTAAATGTAAAACCAATATCGTAACTGAAGTATATTTATTGTTCGCCGTTTGGAAATTTTACTGCTGTGAAAATTCACATATGGAAATGTAGGATGAAAACTGGATTTTCAATGACAAAAACAATTTTCCGCACAGAGAAGTGGATTTTATTTTTAAAAGAGATGTTAGGAGCATTATGCCATTAAACAGACTCCTGTACAGGGGGTTCGTAGCCCTCAGGCCTGTCAACCTTTGAACCACCTTCTTCAACGTCTCCGCTCTTGCCGCCACCTCCGTCACCGTGGAGTTCGAGCAATTTGCTCAACTCGAAACGTGGCTTCTTCAATACCTTGACCTAATAAATTTAATCCATTGTCATTAAGACTTGTTAATGAAATATTAACGGTTTTATTCAATTAATTCCAAAAAATGAATATGAATAATAATGAATGCAAGAAGTGTCGATATTAAAGGGGATTTTAATGTATACCTTGCGAATGTAGACATCGTGGAGGGGGTAAATGCCCTGACAGGCCTTTTCGATATCCTTGGCAATAGCATCAGGCAGGAGTTTGCTAACCACTCCCTTCAGATCGCTCTTTGCAACATCACCAGTGATGATATCTACCATCTTCTTGCGGATGTTACGCACCTAAGTACATATAAATAATTTTTCGATGTATTTAGTGATTATTTATGATACACATCTACTTGTAAGTGTTGTATAATATCACTGAATATAAAACAATTTTATCTTCTTCCAAGAATTTTATACCAGTGTAATGAATTTAAGTTATAGAAGTTAAGTAGAAAATTGTCGCAGCATTAAATTTCACCATTCCCATTGAAAAAAGAATGGCGTGGTAAGTATCTGCCTTTTTTCTGCGCAACTTCATAAAAACCCATAAAGTCTACTGATAAAACTCAAATGGTGCTAGTACTTGCGCTACTTTAGAGTACTCTTGAAAAATGTTTGAAGTATTTTACCTGAGCGTGTTGAGCGTAACAAGTTTTCCTGGTGCTAAGCTGATCCTTGTTGGTGAAACCAATGCAGAAAACCCTCAACAGGTAACCGTCTGTCGTTTTCACGTCAACATTAGCTTCGATCAAGGTCTGCCATTTCTTGACCATGGAACGCAGCTTATCGGTGGTTAAATCCATTCCGTGGAAGTTGGTCAGGACATTACGGCTCTGAACATCTTCCGCGATCAGTCTGAACTTACGGAAGGACCTCTCAGCGTCATTGTCGCTTTGAAGGTCAGCCAAAGAGACCTCAAATACACGATACTTCAGACCCTCAGAAGCAATTTCTGTTTAAGAAATAAGTTCATTATTTAAGACACCTAAAGAAACGAATGTAAAACAGATTGAATTTATGTATTTATGGATTTGAAATAATGAATTTAAAATTGATTAATATGCGTTATAAACGAATAACTTTTGTCGCATTAACTAAGTTCATCATTATCAATGTGAATAACGACGTGGTATAGCTTGCATTATTTTGCGCAACACTAAACGCCACAGAAGTAAAAATAGCAACTAATGTGGAGCTGGGGTTGCACTATCGATTATTATAAAAGTTAATAATCAGAACATAGTATGCTTCTTCATACTGCTCTGGGACAAGTAACAGTAGGACATAGTATTAATGATTAATGACCATATTTCTAATATCGAAGTTATTAATTACTTACTAGTGCCCTGGGTCCTGTTAACCAAGGTCTTGCCAACCTGACGGGTAGTAAACATAGATGGTGCCTTGACATCGTACCAATCCTTGCGGGTGAAGGGGTCAACGCTATTAACACATACATATAACATTGAGAAATATAGTACATAATTCTTCTTATAAATTAATATAGATATTCCAATCAGCAACTTCCATTACCTTCATAACATCATAATCACCAAGGTAAAGAACAAAAAGTAAAAAATATAACAGTTGAAGAAATGGAGTTTGTCACATAAGCATGTTAGAATATGAGTGTAATATGTAACTTAACTGATCCTTAACCAAGTTTTCGAGGGTATGATAACTTGATATCTTCAGTTACATACATTTTGACTGCACATCACTACTCTAATGAAATCCATTGCATGTTTGAAAAGTGCTTTTGCTTGGAATGAATTTTGAGATAATAACGGAGTACCAAAGAGAGCAGTCAAATTGTTTCGTAAACAAACCAACGTCATTCCCGATCAATTGAAATCACCTACAGTAGTACAATTTTGACAAACTCGTGCTAAGCAAAACATTTTATTTATAGCTGCAATACATTTATGAAAACATGAAAAATCCGATAATATTCCACAGAGAAACGCATGGTGCCTATGTCACAGGGTCACAAGAATCCATTTTTATCACCTACATCAGTGGATGTATTTTCGCAAAATAATTATTAACAAAATCACAGAAATACAAGAAATGTCATAAATGTATTATTATTTACTTACATCTTCTTCTTAACTCCCTTTTTGCCTCCTTTCGAGAGCCCCTTATTTTTCCCCACCGCCATGATTAAAGATACAAACGGAAAGAAGTACGCTTACATACAGCGGAAGTCTCTGAGCTGACTGCACAATCGACCTGCGCAAGTCGTTTGCTCATTGGTTAAAATATGAGTGCTTCGACAATATTTCGATTGGCCTTAATTTAAAAAATGTATTTAGACTACAGTTGTTAAAATAATAAATTAGTTAAAAATTATTTTACTTCCTAATAATATGTTTAGTAATTATTTATAGTTTAAACTTTATGATATACATCATGTTAAAATCAATCTTTTACGTTCATCTACTTTTTGGCTAGAAGCAAGTATATGATGTTATAACACAAATTCGAACAGTAAACGTTTATTTGAATTAATATGGTAGAACATAATCTGTATATTCTAATATTATTAATTTTATACGTTTTATACAATATAAAAAACTGTTACAAATCGTGAATATATTGCAAAAAACGTGGGAAAGTGAAAACTACAAAAGTATATTTATCATGATACTATTCAGTGGTATAATGTTAAGATAACTATAGTTCTATTTGTCAAAAATTCAATAGAACCAAATATAATATTTTTAATTACTTCTATTAATGTATTATTTTCTGAAATCCAATATTTGCTGACTTATCGAATGTCGATAGCGAGCTAGTATTCGGCTAATTTCAGTTTGCTTGGAAATTTGCATGCGATTGGTGCGATCTTCAGGCTTTATTTCCTATTGTACGCAGATGCATGGGCTCCTGTTTGCCTTCGTTGGAAATAGTTTACTCGGAAGATAGAGTGTTTGTGAAATTAGTATGCGTTTAAAATTCACTTACTCGTGGTGAAGAAGTTGGCCTATGTGCTAACTCATTGTCATAACCATGAATCTACAAACCCTTTTTCAAGACTTCAATCCAAGGTAATTTTCGCAAGTTGCAATAATAAATCTCATTCACTTTACTATTAGCACTGATCAGATATGTAACATTATTACTCATCTTGATTATAATTTTAAACACTATTTGAGAGTCACAGTTGATTGTTACAATAGCCTTCGTAATTCCTTTATGTGGTAATAGTTGTGAAGTGGCTCAAAAGTAATTTTTCTTTTTATGACAATAAAGCAGAAGGAATAAATATATAATTTCATATTTAAAAAATGTAAATTTATATCTCCAGTTAATATCTGTATCAAGTAACATGGTTGAATCAAGTACATTGTAATATTTATGCTTGTACAAAACTTCAACTTCTACGGTATTTTTTTTCTACATAGTAGTTTTTTATTGGTGGATTAAAATATTTATTTACATGAATTGCTAAAGTAACATTTCCGTTTTCAGCAAGTTTTTGGTACATTCATGTCTTATGGTATTTACATCATTATTTGCTCTAAGACTTGACGGGTTCATATTGTGGAGTTATTGGTCAGTATTTAGTCCAATATGGTTCTGGAAAAGTATGGTGATTCTGGGTGCAACTGTTGGAAGTTTCGTATGGTGGAGACATCCTCATGCTCGATTGGAAGGAGAGGCCTATGTACATTACAAAGCAATGCTAATCACACTAGCATTGCATCTTATATTGTTAATGTTTGAATTGCTGGTATGCGATAAATTGGAGTCTGAGAGACATCTTTGGATACTTGTATTTATACCACTTATATTTATCTCCATTGTATCCATAGCTGTGAGTAATTCATATATATTAGGTACTTTATTATTATTTACTATTACTATTAGTATAGTTATTTTTCTTCTGTCCAATTTTTTTACAGGTATGCATTTGGGCAGTAAAACATGACCGTTCATTCGAGCTCGAATTGTTTTGTGCTGTGAATGTATTGCAGTTTATATTCTTAGCATTAAGACTAGATGGTTTTATTACATGGAGTTGGGAAGTTGTGTTTGTGCCCTTGTGGGCACTTTTATGTCTATCTTTGGTTGCTGTTTTATACGCAATAGTGTTTGCTGCAGTCCTACTGAGAACGCCACAAATTAATGCAAGACAAAGGCGGACCTCGTTAAATTCTGCTCTTGCATATACATTTCTTGTGGTTCCCATATTAGTCTTTCAAGTAAGTTCCATGAAAAATATCTTACTGTTAAAAATATATTATTTAATACATACTTGTCTAACAAATATTCTTTAACACTATAATTTTTTTCACGACCAGGTACTATTAGCAAATAAATTGGATGGAGACATTTCTTTAAATTACACAACTGTAGCCACGCCATTGTTACTGTCACATATGACACTTATTTTTATGTCTTTTGGTGCGAAAGGTGGAAATAGATGTAAGTGTGAAAAAGATACAAAATATTATCATATAAAAATGAATAGTAACGTAATTATTGCATATAGAATCTTGCAAACTTTAATTAAATATTCTTTTTAATAGGGTGGTTTGGAATACGCAAGGACTTTTGTCACTTTCTCTTAAGCCTATGTCCGTTGCTTCAGGAATATGGTAATATTTCTTACCAGCCAAGAAGCGATCAGGATCAGCCACCATCAGAGCCTATGGTTTCGGAGAAAAACGAAAAGCAAATTAAGAAAATCGATCTGACAAAACCCGTCGTGCCTATAATATCTATAGATATGCCCGATTGATTGTTTGGGCTTAGTTATTTACTATGAATATTTGATGGTTCTCTCCAGATGGTTTTAATAACATACATATAACGACGGTTCCATTTCTCCACAATAGGCAATGTTATGCCGCCACAAACTGCGGATTCCTGCCGATAAACAACAACCTAAGGAGAACTGGACGTTTGAATTAAAAGAAAAAAAACAATAAGAAAATGGAAAATTTTCAATGTAAATATAGGCTATCGGAGAATTCTCCAATTGATTCTACGTGTGCTCAGTGATGGTTAAAATTATTTGAAAATCATGCAAGCAGTCCGTTTATAATGAAGGTGCACTGAAGGAATGATTTTCATTTAACTTGCATAGTAATGGCCAATTGGCTGTAATACTGTACAGTTTCACTTATATTGCTTCTATTGCAAAGTTGCTCGAGTAACCTGAGGCATTGTCCTTTAACAAGGCTAGGTCATAGTGCAGAGAAACCTCGTAGAATGTTCGGTGCATTCATACATCAAATCTTTTATCCCATACTTTAACGAACATGTATTATTATGATACATGTTCCATAATGACGGAAGGATTATTCATATTGTTTAATTGAAATTTGCTGTAAAAGAATACGCGATGACATGTAGTGTTTTTAAAAGTTTGGACATCATTTCTATGTTTATAAGAGATTAATAACACCGTCCACTTAGTTTTATTTATAATTCTGTCAACCGAATGGAAAAGGAGGCGCATCAAAGGCTTACTTTGTTATTAATGACAATTTGAATATTTGTCCCAATTACTTATTCATCGAAATTAGCATGGAGTAAATTTCAATTATTGGTGCTCTAGAAATGGTTATCGTTGCTATTTCACAATTTGTACTTGGATATGTAAGTCGATATGTTGTAAAAATTTTACTTTATTTAAAAAGTTATAGTTGTCCGATAACTATGTAATTGCGTTCAATTTATGTATTAAAATCTATTTAAGCCCTTATCAAACGAAAAGTGCCATAAGACATTCAAATTGAATCGTCTAAGTCAAGATACTATATCGTTATTTTACTTATGCAGTCCAACGAACTGAGTATGAAAGCTTAATTTTAATATTGCCGTTTAAAAGTAACTGTACATTCTATGGATTATAATTAAATAGAATTTTGAATAAACAAGTATCGGCATGTAGCGAACTCTTTAATTTCATAAGGGCTTAACGTGACTCGAGAACTTTGAATTTACGGTATATATATACCATTATATTTCACGTGCTGATTGGACGCTGATTATAAAATATTGACATACAGTTCACAAAAATAATGTACATTAAGTTGACAAATAACTTAGTAAACAGATAACACGTGTAACAGATTAAGTGCGGAATAATCTTCTATATACTACTATCCATGACATGAATTGTATGTAAAAATCATTTATCCATTATGGTTAAAGCCTCTTATAATTTAATTAATTACGTTTACCAACAATTTCTCATTGATACGAGGAATTCGAGAAATTTTCTGTAAGCTGTCATCAAAAAATGGAGTTTTTCGAGTGTCTAGACTTGTCTGATTTAGAAAATTCGTGAGATTTTGTAAATGTGCTGCGTAGGAGTAACACTTGTTAATTGTTTTAAAGAAGAGATACTTCCATTGGCCTTATTAAGCAAAGAAGTGGATGAACCGGCTGGGACATAAGACTGAGCGCTTCGCATCCGTAGATAATTGTTAACAAGGATTGATGCAGAAAAACAATCAATTAAAGCCAGGGAAAGAAAAACTTGTAAAAGCGTATTTGTTAATGTTGCTGAAAAAATCCTAGCGCTAAATGCCCAATCATTTATTACGTTGTACAATAGAAATAATGTACATACCTTGTTGTATTATAATATTATACATATATTATTATATACTATACATATCTATCTATTATGATGGTTGATTAATAATTAGTAATATTATTTTATTTTATATACATTACACGTAATAGAGATAATGATAATCTAATAAAATTTATATTTTTTGGTATGACAATCACTTTAGATAGTTCGAATTTTAATGAAAGTGCTTTTGAGTTTTCGCGAGATATACATTTAGGTGTTTCAAGATTTTTCCAGAGTGGAAGCGTTCCTTTATCAAGATTTGTTGAGATTATTTTCTTACGCAAGTTTGATCAGAACGAGGCCAAATAAAGAATTCTTATCTCGTAATTAGAAGAATTACTATTACACGATTTATTGAGACAATGTGTGCGCTATAAAAACAGTCGACATAAAAAAGAAATAACATCATTACTGTGTTTGCATGAAAGCTAACTGATAGGTATTAACATTGTAATTACGATTACCCCAACAAATTTATTCCACTTAGAGGAATCATTTGCTTATGATTTACAATGTAAAAGAATCCGCTGAATATGAAAGTGATATCACCATTTCGTTACAAGTACTGTACATTCGGTAGCCTCTATAATGTTCGTTCACAGTGAAAGACAATTATCATTTACTTCATGCTTCAAAGAATCCATTACATCAGTACAATAATCGCATTTTCAAGTGGATACGTGCATATTTTTTTTAATAAGATCATCCTTTCATTGTATCACTTAAAAATCCTGTACCTTTATCTTTTCCAAATTGTTTCCAATTATCATAGTTTCACCATAACGGAACATACTCAGGTGTCCAGCTTCGACCAAGTATTGAAGAAACTTTCGCAATCAGTTTATTCGTGTCACATTTTGAATCATCTAACAGAGACATTTCCCAGACGTACAATTCTCGAAGACTTTTCCCTAAAAGTCTAACGAACTCTGCAAGTCCCGAACAGCTACATGATATAATTAAAAGCAATTTATTCATGGCTTATCCAGGTCGCTTATTGAAAAATGTAGTAATCGAATTATCATATACTCACGTAAGTTCGCAGTCACCTAATCCAACGATGCATAATTTTGAGCAGCCTCGTGCCACAGATAGTAATCCTTGGTCTATGGAATCAGGACCATGAGCACTAACTATTAATTCCCCAAGGCGTGGACAAGATTTACCAATTTTCATGAAAACAGAAGCTGGCACATAATTTCCAAAATAGAGATTCGTCACTGGGAAATTGTATAGAAAAAGGGACTTGTAATCTTTCTCTTCGGCCAAGTAGGATAATCTGTAAGTGCATTCATGATAACACCAAAGAGATACGTGAAGATCAAAGACAATTTGATGAACAGAATTTATATATGATAGTTAATCAAAAATAAAACATTTACATACAATGTTATATTGATATTGGGGGAATGCTTGGCTAATGACTGCCAGGCCTTATCACTGACGAAAGGAAGAGATTTTCCTTCTCGATGTGCTTCTATACGTAATATCTCCAAACGAACATGTTCTTTGCTGCTGAGTGCCATAAGTAACTCATCACTCAGTACAGAATATGAAATAGAAAGTTCCCGTAAACAAGAGCAATGATTTGCCAAATTCAAAATACCTAAAAGACCAAAAACTGTTTAAAAAAAATACCAACTTCATTACTATCACTATTAAGTTACCTTCCGGTGATAAGCGTGGGAAGCTCTTAATACGCAAATGCTGTAGCCTCCTTGAAGTATTGGAAGCCAAGTTCGCCAAGGAAGGATCATCCATAGGTGTGTGATTGATCATAAGCGATCTCAAAGGTGATCTATCGAAAGTTACTGTCAAGGCTGAAGTAAAGCGATCGCAGTCTATATCAAAAAAGGATGACTTCGACACGTTAATTAATTCCAACATCTGCAAATGTATGTCAAGTTAAAAAATATGTTTTCCCATACAAGAATAGTTAAAAGAAACTGCGTGTAAAATTAAATTAGTGCCACACTGCAAGCATTACTATGTATTGTGCAGTACTATATTTTTATTTTGATCATACTTAGTTATTACCTTCAGTGGGCTGTTCATCAGTCTCGAAAGAACGATACAGGCAGCTTCAGCAGATTCAACGGAACTATCCGTTTTCAGGAATACGTAGCGCAGGTGGGATCCATGCCGATGTAAAATATAGTCTACTAAACGTGGACTGGTGTAACTGTTGAGAGAGAAAGGAACTAACAAGCTTAGTGCTGCATTGCACCGATTGTTGCAGTCTTACAACTAGCTGTTCTATCATACACTCTATCCATATACCTATGCAACTATTTGAAACGGTAAAAGGGGTAAAATGTATGCCGTCAGTTCAGGGCCCAATAAGAGCTAGTAGGCTGTTCACGTGAATGTCCCTGACACGATTGCCGATCTGTGCAGCGATCACGTGCAAGAAGGGAGAATCGAAGGAAACCAGGATTTCATTTAAAAAGGACTTTCACTGAAATCAGGACGTATTGCAAGAGCGCTCTCTTTATTTTTATCTTTTCTTTAATGGTAAAAAAAATGGAGGTGCATGTAGACAGTCTAATGAAGTGTATTCACACTTTTAGCAAAAAATGCCAATTTTTGATTTTATAAATATCGTGCAATTAAAATAGTTTCGCTCTATATGTTTTAATTAGAATATTACTTCAAACTGTCTATATGAATGAGTTCCAATATTTTTGCTAATTTAATGGTTATATATTACTTGTTTGTCTAGCTTAGGTTGAATTCAACTGTGCGCCAAAGTGCAGGACTGTGTGCCATTAAAAACCAATGCTTGCACACACGAGATGCCGTCAGAATTTTTGTATACGTTAAATTCTGAAGAATCCGAAGTAATGTGATCACTGGGAGTGTAGTCCATCCATAATTCTCGCTGCTGAGGTTCATCTATCTTTGGAATTAAAATTCTTACGGCATCTGCAGAAAGAGAACATAATCCGGAGCACTATGATTACTAGAAATTAATCGAGATTAGGAGCTTAATAAATTTCGTAAATCTCCTTATAAAAGAATGTAATATTTATACGCTAAATCATATTCACTCGTCCTTTAGGTAAATCCACGATCCGACTCTGATATGCTAAACGAAATGAAACTGACCTTTAAATAACATGTGTCCCTTGGCTACGTTAGCTCAAGCTACAAAACTGTACACGTGTTCTGCGCTCACGTGCGTCTCGAGTCTGTAGATACAGAGAGAGTGAGAGAGAGATAGGAAAAAGGAATATATGACATCAGTCGTGCGTATGCGGAACAATACAACCAGGCATATCAACATATATGATCACTTTGTATATGTTGAACTTGATTTCAATTTTAAAAATCCCGAAAAAAGAGAAATGTATGTATATACAATACTCTGCTACTTTCATTGGTGGATTTCTTAAAAATAGAATGAAATTGATTATTGTGCATCACGCTGTCATTTATTTGTACTACATCGTCACGTCCCTGCATGATAAGAATATCATCACGAATACGTTGTAAAGCGTATCATTATCAAAAAATTAAATGATAATGCTTGAATGATGGCTACGAAGAAAAAGGGATGATTACTATTTATGATCAGGAGGGGTTTGTCTTGCAGTAGGTCAGTTGTATGAGATTTGTACATATTACTTGTTACAATGTTTTCAAAACGTCAAGTACCATTGCAATGATACGATTTTGGTAATTTTTATAATTTAATATTTCCTGCGCTGACGCGTCATTACATACGTACGTATCTAAAGAGTTGCGATGGTATCGTTATCTGGTCGAATCCCAACAAACATATAAGAGTAGGCCAATGACGAGCTCTTACTGGCCCACTGCACCTATCAATGAACCAGTAACGGTTGAGTCCAGAGCCGCTCTTATGTTTTTGCTGGGATACTTACTGGGGATAATTGAGCAATTCGTTGCTTTTATGCAAAGTAACAACGATGGATAATCATCGATGGAAGATTTTCAATAATTTTTAGATACAATTGAGTATTTGTATGCATACATAATTATGTGTTCATATGTCCGAGTATTACATGCTAATTTACACTATCAAATTTTAGAGTAACTATCAAAATTATTTTTCACACATAAATCTAATGTAAGGGATGAGTGTAAGGAAAGGTAATTAAAATAAAAATAAATTGTATTATTGCATAACATGACGAAATATCAAATATTACAAGAAACCAATCTAAACTTAGGCCGACATTAGAAGAGGAACTAACAATATGCAAGACTGATCCCACTTTCACAATATCCATGAAATCTTTTGTCACAAAATTACAAAATGTATCTTCAATTTATACAAGTCCTACAATCCTTTTATTGTCAGCAGCACATATTGTACTTACGTTTAATTCGATGTATTACTAATCAGCACTACAATTTTAAGCACCGACGCGGAATACGTTTCCACGGAAAGTGTACGCTCTTTACCAATCGAGTAAAGAAATTGCTCTGAATTTACAAATCGATAATCAATAAGCATGGAAAACTATATTTACTTCAAACCCTCTGAATTCCCAAACATGGAGCACTGAAATTATTCTGGAGAAATATTTCGTGCGTTTGTCAAGAAAGTCTCAATTGAACTGAACCCTACATTGACGTGCGTATATTGATATTATACGTACAGCGCAAAACGGGACTTGCGTTCAGTTAGGAAATTCCAGTGAATGCCGCCACTTCTCCCGTGACGTCACTTTACGCTTCTGGTCTTAGAAAACAATACTCTGATAATCGCATTGTAAATCGAAACAAGAATTTCGTTAGAAAGATATTAAGGTAGTTCGGCAGAAAATTCTCACAAGCTTGACCCCCTATTTTTTGGATTCAATCGAAAGAGTTTAGGCTCCTGCACCGTTACGTCAAATAAAAATATGTTCTACCGTCTAGTTTATGAAATATTAAATAATAAAAGTAGCAAAATTGAGGTAGTGGGAGGAAAATGGTTGAATTTGGCCGAAAATCTTTACTTTACGTAAAAGTTAGAAGCTTGACCTATGTATTAAAAACTATTAGTGGAAAGCTTGACATCTAAGGCGCTTATTGACAAAAATTGAACATTATTTACCGTACGCTTATGGAGAAATCGCGTGCCGAAAGTAATCATGTGGCGTCGGCTGTGGTTTCATTGGGATGTCCTCTGTCTATATGTAGGAAAAACATGGCGGCGCAATATTGCTCAAAAAATTTTTCAAATTTTTGACACCACTTCAATTTGTGTTACACGCGATTTTTTAACGCAATGTCTAACAACGCGTAATTTGAAGTAAAAAAATTTAGGAAAAATAATACATGACTTCTCATAATAATAGTGAAACATATATTCTTTCTTTGTACATCCCTTGCATCATACGTCTAGCGTACTACTAGTCGTCTCTTATCGATATAATTAAGATTGGCAATCAATCCCAAATATTCCCTAAAATGAAAAAATTCCCCAGGGCTGCAGGGGTTCTCCGTCTATGCCTTATAAACAATAAAAGGAATAAATATAGTAAAATATCGAGAGTATTTCATCCAAAGAAAACATTTTTATAAATCGTATATTACTTCTTTATATGAATGTTCTATGAAAATTGGCGCACGTATACGTACATTATAAAAAATGTTTTCATAATCCACTGGTAAAACAAGGAAAATATCTCGTACATTCATATATAAAAATCGCCGCTTATTGTCAATTATCAACTATAATGCTACTAAACACATTCGCAAATGTATTTTAGCTATTCGATAAAGCAATATTTATTTTATGTACGTATTAAGGAAGAGCGAGCATAGACCTTTGACTTAATTCGAATTGGGGTGAGAAATATAGCTCGAATGTAAAAAAAAAGGATAACTTATTACTTTCATCCATTTCATATTATTGAATTTTATTTTATGAGCAATGAAATTATTTACACCGTGTAGAGGACATGAAATGGGTCATACTCTGAACATATGTACATTAATTATTAAATAATACTGAAGTTATTAATCATTAGAATAAGAAAAAAGTTGGACTTCAATCAATTTCTGAATTAATCATTTTCCAGGTTGTTTCGTAAATATAACATTTATATGTACACTTCGTTCAGGTATCATTTCTTATCAATATCCTTCCTTAAAAATATTTATCATATATTAATCTATATGAAAATTATTGACATGTATAACGTGGGTACGGCCCGAGTAGCCATATTTTTAACTGGTTCTTATACCATTTTTAATCTGTACACATTTTGAACACATTCTACTTGAACGTTTCCCATTCACTATAATTTTTCAGTCGATAGAGATAATCAAAAGAAATGATTTTGTAATTTTACATATACATAAATCTATTATATGAAATACAAAAAAATACTTAATATTTAGTAAGAAATCATGTGTTACCCTATGTTTTATATTAATAACAAGGGATTACATAAAGTTTTTTTCTTTGTTTAGCATATCCCTGTTTTTATTTCCAAAAAAACAAGGAAATGTTAGCAATATAATAATAACATAGTATAACTGAAAATGGCATAAGACAGACTTATCAGCAAAACTTAAATTTAGTACTGAGTTTGTCACTTCATAGCCTTATTCAAAGCTTCTACCAAAGTCTGATTTTTAGATTCGTCAGACATGGCTAAGACAGTTTGACCACCATAATTACAAATATTTGAGATTGCTCCTCGATTTAGAAGTAGTATAGCCAGGTCATCATGCCGATTTTCAATTGCATGAAATAAAGCTGTTCGTCCGGATCTAGCATCGGGAAGATTTACATCTGCACCAGCACTTAGTAACGATTCTATTCCTTTCACGAATCCCAGTTGCGAGCAGTAATGTAATGCGGCAAAACCTATTAAAATTGAACTCACTATTGTACCACCTTCATATGAGCACTATGTATTGAGAAGCAAAGCTCAAAACTGAAGCTCATAGGTTTTTATTTAAGATAGTATATATTAATTACCTTGTGAATCAAAATTGTTGAGTAGCTGTGAAGTTGTAACAAAAGCGACGAGGTCTGATAGAATTGGTAATGCTAATCTGCTAGCAATGGCCACTGCTGAATCATGTGATGGAATTGAAGAAACAGGGTTCGCTCCAGCCCTCAATAAAAGTTTTACTATGCTTGGGTCAACATCATGTAGTACTGCTAATTCTAAGCTTGTCTGCCAATAAAAGTGAAAGAATATTACTTTTAAAACTTGATTACCAAAAGTTTAAGGAGTAATTTGACAAATTTCATATAAAATGTATATAATTATTGATTCTACATGGAATTTTTGTTAATTACCTCTCCATTTCGAGTCGGTATATCCACGTCCATCTTGCAAGCTTGAAGAACAACCAATTGCCTTTCGATTTCATGCAGCGCACCATTTAGCACCGCTTTGTGAATTCCAAGCATACCATTGTCATCCCATTCTGTTGCTCCCATAAAATCTCTCTTCATCTGTTTATAGACTCTCTCAACAGAAAGGGTTGGTTTATCGAATAACTCATTAATTTTAGATGAACTTGTATTTAAGTTTAAAAGATTTTCCATCTCTACGTTTGGTAGAAACGGCGAGTTGTCTGTTAATGTTGAGAAAAAATCATCATTCAGAGGATGCATAGATTTTTCATGTATACTCAGGCGCCCCAAGGCTGACTGTTGAATAAATTTCGTTTGTGTACTTATACGTTTAAGATCTGGAGAGTCTTCAGACGCTAAAATAAATTGCTGAGGTTCAATCAATCCAAAAATCTCTGTTTGCGTATCAGTATCACCATAGGTGATTGTTTTCTGAGAGGGTTGTATGGGTACCTCTCTTTCAAATTTCAATCCACATTCAGCAAGAGCTTTTAGTGCTTTAGCACGAAGGTCTACATCAGTGAGACTGCCCAAAGCTTCTTTAAGTATATTTAAGTTGCTTGAAATACTTTCATTTTCATTCTGTTCTGGAATTATTGTTGTACTTTCTGGCTGATCTTTAACACTTTCTTCAAGAACATTAGTCTTCTCGACAGCAGCCTTCTTTTCCACAGCAGTATTATTTTGTAGCGTCTGAAATGTTTCCAGAGGCAAACTATTCTTCTCTGGAATACAGTTATCCCCTACAGTTGTATCAACAGTATTCGAATTTATTGTAGTATTTGCACCCCCATTTTTACTGTTTTCTATATTAAAAGTGTTTCCACATTGTACATTTGGCGGGTCTACAACTGTTACTGGTGGTCTCATGATTAAAATTTCATTACAATTAGTTTTTGAACTACTTGATGAAATCTGATCAGAATGCCTTATAGCGATATTGTTACGTCCATATTGTGATAGTTTCTTAGGATTACAAGGTAAGGTTACATTTAGAGTATCTTGCACTGCTCTATTAACTGTCGTACTAGATACTTCCTCATTAACTTTTTTACTCAATCTTGGAATTCTAACTTTATGATAATCTGGTAACTTCACAATCCGTCTTCGTATCACTTTTCCATTTTTGTTTTTCTGAACAGTAATAATTGGCCTGGTATCTTGTGAATTATGTTGATAGTTTGTACTGCCATTAATATCGAAATTTGTAGCTGCGATACCTTCTGCATAATTTCTTTTGTTCTGCACAGAGAATTTTGGCTTTACAACATTCCGTGTCTTAGGGCCTGTGCTTGGTGTTACAGTTTTAAGTTGTGCAAACCCAAAATTTTGATTAGCCTTTATTGTAGTTGTATTACCATCGGCTTGAAGTATAAGGACTTTATGATTCAGAGGCAATTTAAAAACATTTAGATTATTTGGCTGAACTTGTAACTGTGGAATCTCAGAATGTGTCTGAGATTGTATTACAAGTACTTTATTCTTATCTTGCTGTGCTTGATTCATTTTTGCTTTTTCCTTTGTGCTACGTAAGATGCCTACTCTTGTTTTTCTTTTACCTTCCTGATGCTCCCCAATATTATGTAAAGGTAAGTTTTTTGGTGATATACGCAACTGATTTAAACCAGCGATAGTATTTTTATCTGCAATAGACACTCCAGTTGTATTTGATAACGGAGCAGATATTTGTACATCAATCTTCCTTGTTATATTTGTATCTGTAGCTTTCAAAAGTGATAATGCAGATGGGTTGTCTATTCTTGTAAGAGTACCATGGTTTGGCAATGTAATAGTTTTTCCTTGAGTTAAATCAGGCTTTTGGGATAGTATTTGAACTTTAAATTCTCCTAAATCTTTACCATTTGGAGATTTTAGTTTTAACTTTTGAAACATAGCAGGAGAAATAGTCTCCATAACTTGTGTGACTCCCATGTCAGCATTAATTGGGATTAATGGAACCATGTTCAATGAATTTTTATTATGTACCATAAGATTTTCCAAAGAACTACTTTGAACTTCAGATACCTTACTTGGAAACTGTTGCGTCAATTTAAATGGTCTTATGCATTCTATTACCTGCATACAAGGACTAACACTGACACCAGTTACAGGCTTTTTTGGCACAACTGGATGCGTAGAATCCATCGATGAGCTGAAGTTGCTTGATGTGATAAAAAATGTTCCACAACTCCAGATGAATTATAATGAACACTATATATAAATTTTCATTATCTCTTTTAAAGAAAAAGTACATATTCTTATTAAAGGAAACATATCCTCAAAAAAAAGTAATTGTTACAGATTAATGAGTAATTTATAGTTTGGAATTTACGAAGAATGTAACCACCATTGGTTTGAAATATTATGGACCACTGTGTTTAAAATTTTCGTATATTAAAACAATTTTTATCATGTTGGTGAAGATAAACAAGCACAATTGTTCTGCACGCAAAATCGACAGAAATCATTTCAATGAGCACACAAGACGGGACATCCCTGCAATTCTAAGGTTTTTAAATGTTCAGTAATGTAGCACGAGAGACTGTCACCTTGCAAAGTAGTCACTTAGCATCAAATTCAATATTTAATTTCCGATACAATAATCGAGTTATTTAAATTTTATGTTTAAAAAACTATTTTACAACAAATGTTTTAGGTTTTAGGTTTTAGGTTTTTCCCCGATATACTAGAAAACTTTCAACAATGGCAAATGCGCAACATGACTACGCAAAAGCGGAAACTACAGCTGCCACCAATGACGCAGTTGAGCCGAACTAAATTGTAACGCACAAAATTTTATTACATAGATTCACATTCAGCAGTTTAATTATATGCGGATATACGTACATGCATAAATTTCCAAAAATATTGCTTTGTCTTCTAAATCTGCTTTTTCACTAAGTTCAATTTTTATTTAATGTATTGAAACGAAACTGGATATCGTGATTCAAAAAAGACACTACGGGTACGTCCAAAATTCACTGTCAGTAATAGGAGTATCGTTGTGTCCTTGTTTATCTGCATGCAATAGAGTGAGACACAACCATGCCCGCGGTACTCGCAGTGAATTTCAAAAAGTCTGCTAACTTGTCCAGAATTCCTAGGTACTTTTCGTTAATTAAACATATTTCTAGACTAATATTAAGAAATTAATATAAGGAAGGAGACAAAAGGACTGACCCATTGCTGCATCGTATAATCGTCATCCCAACTCCATCGATGCATACTTGTGTGAAACATGATTAAATGTGTTGCGTGTACACGTAAAATAAATAGTGACATTAAAAGACCTGCAATTCTCGTTTCATTAAAATGCATGTGTGGATTCTAGGATTTCTGTATTTTGCTTCTACACACATACTCTTCTACGTAAACAAAAGTATTTCATTGTAGAATGTGCGATGTATATAAGGAATTTTAGTAATACTAGAAAGTAATATTAGAGAGGAGATGAAAGTACATATGTTGGAAGTGGCTCAATTATTTGAGTCATAATTAGTAGTGTTAGTTGCCGCCACTCATAGCGCAAGCGTTCCAAACCTCGCGATTGATGAATGGCTGAATAACCCGCGAGAAAAAGAAGGAAGGCATGAGCTGTACATACAGAAGAAACTGTTACTGAAAATTTAACCCGAAAATCGATGCTCTAAACGGTACTTGAGACTAATATAATTGAGGTTATTTAATAACACCACGAGTATTAACCCAGGAGTGGTCGCGTGGGGTGTCTGAGGCACCCCAATTCAATACTTTTTAAATGGTGAAATAAAATCACGCGATCATTCCCGGGTTAACGGGCAAGAAACACAGAAGCGCAAACTTGTAAGATAACATTTTTTTATTAACACAAATGTTGCTATTTTAATGTTATCGTCATTGCGATACGAGAAGTGGAGAAGAAATATTGAAATCAGAAGTCAGCAATCCCGTATACAAGTCCTTAGAAATCAAGAACTGCGGCAAGAAACACTTAGGGTGGATCCTCACTATAGGCGCACAGCGCTTTTGCGCCACGTTTTCGATGAGTGGGTGTGAGAGGGAAAGATGCGCCCTCTCGCTCGTTTCTCTCTCGCTCTCTGTTCCACTCACGGGGGCAAAAGTGCCGTGCACCACAATGAGGATCCAACCTAATACCACACAACCAGTCTTACTAACGACACCCCATTGTCTTCTTTGAAAGACTAGGAGAAAACTTCCTCCTCTTGCGAATAAAGCCGTTATCATAAGATACCTCGTGTTAGTAAATAATACAGAGAGAACGAGTGATGGCGGTGCGAAGCGGGAAGACAGTCGGAGAGAAGATACGTGAAAGGTGTTTTTTTTATTACTGAAATATATAGGATTAAGGTCACTGTTACATTTATGCGTTTTAGTCGCTCCGGTTAATACGGTTCGGTTTGGCCGAATAATCTTCATGAGTCACATTTTTCCTGTCAAAAAGGACAAATTCGTCCCGTCAGTTAACCTCGAGCATTCAGTCAGAAGTCATCATGCTTTCTAAATTAAAAATTATTGGGTTCATCCTTTCCATACCAAACGGAAGACAAGTAGAAAGGTTTCAGAAATTTTACAGTAATATTCGAAAACATGAAAGAAATTTTTTTAAATACTACCGGATGTCGACAAATACATTTGATGAATTGCTGAATACGCTGGGTCCACACAACCAAGCAGCACACAACATTAAGGAATCCCATAAGTGCAGAAGTAAGGTTGACCATTATCCAGTTTTCCGGCCATCCCGCCGGGTCGCAGCACGATGCGGAAGGGTGCGTTCCGATATTCGTTCAAAGCGCTGCGAGTATCGTTGTGTCCCTGTTTACTCACATGCAATAGAATGAGACACAACCATGCCCGCAGCGCTTAGAGCGAATGTCGGAACGCACCCGTAGTGTCCGATGAGTGCGGCAGCACCGCACTGATATAACATCCCTCATTTAAAACAATATCTTTTTGACATCTTGCGAAACCGGAGCGGCTGAAACGCATACTGTAACAGCGGCCTAATGCTTACGAACAGAGAGGACCCGTTATTTATCTCTAGAAAGAAAGAATGAGGTGGCGTGTTAAATTACTAACACTCGTGTGCAAGTTACGGAAACGTTATCCGTAAATATAGAGTTTAAAAGAGCCGTTGAATATTATAAACTGATCAAATACTAAAGAATAGTTTCATTTCCCGGTATTAAACAAAATTCCGAATGAAGCGTTGAATCGTATCACGAGAAGGAGGCAACAAGCCACGACCAATGGGTGAAACGCAGCGAACTATTTTATGCTCGTAAGCACATCGCCCATTGGTCATTACTCACTTCGCTGATTTGAACGCGACACTAGCGAATCTGTTTCAACACGCGCGATGTACGATTGGCTGAATGAACTGAAGAACAAAGGAGAACATCACTGTATGCTGGCATATTCTAAAAATTAATACCCGCGATAATACTTCATGTTAATATAGTTAGGAGTATTTGCAACAGGGGGCATAGAATTAATTTAAAAAAAAAGTGACTAAAAATGCATTCTCGAGAAGAACGTGTTTGTTAAATTGAGCACAACAGGCAATCTCAACCATTTTTTTTAAAGATTTTTATGTAATAAAATCTTTCAAGTTGTTATGAAAAGCGTTATTGTAGTTAAGTAAAGTTGTTAATCTTGCAATTCGTACAAATTGACTAACCGCCATTATGTCATGCGCAGAGCGGCAAATTCAAACCAGTTTAACGAACCATTCCACGGTCTGAAAAACCGATGGGTATACTTATCGAACTTCGATATAAATTCGTATCATAATTTTTATTAAAAGGAAAGAATAGGGGATGCATAGAATTCATTGATTCTTTAATTTTTTTAATGCTTAACATCTCGGGAATATTATCAGGGAGACATGATTACTGGTATAAAATATGATGTATTACTTCCAAGATAAGTTTTCATTGAACTTTCGTATCCAGGGTAAAAAATGTTTCAGGTAAGATAAGTTGTATTTCTAATCAAAATTTGTTAAAATATATACAACGATGAATATAAAATAATAATTTATGTAATATACATAATATTTGATTTAATTTCTCGGACGCTCGAGTCCGTTAAACATACAACAGACAACAGTGTAGCAGTAGAATATTGTTATTACAGTAACGTCAAATATATATATATATATATATTTCCTTAATTGTAGATCAATTTGCCCTTGCAATTGCCAAGAGTTGTTTACCTTAACTTTGTAATTAATTACATGAAAAATAACATTCACGGTATACATTCATATTAATTTCAATTATGCTTGGTGAACAATATATATAGTACATTGAGATAGTTACGGTTTCAGGCCATTATGGCTCGTGACGGGAATGTGAACGTGATTACTTTGTTTATAAAAATAACTTTTCAATATATCTTTGAGATCTGTAAGATAATAGAAAGCGGTGCTGTTTTTATATAATCGAAAATGCAAAAACGATCCGGACATGTTCCAGATCTTTTTGGTTTTAAATCCGACGCGTCGGGACGCACTGCATTCGTGTATCTAAATGCACAAAAACGCGACCGTATCTTGTCGTGTGTGGTTTCATTTTTCCTTTTTACTCCCTAAAAAAAAGTCTTAAGGATTAACGTGTATGCGTGTGTGTCGCAGGTACCATTATCTTCCAGACTTCGAAAGCCCAAGTTAATTAAATGAAAATTGATAATCATTGATCATCCATATTACCAATACCTTTTTTTATCTTCGCAATTGGTATAAATTAAATTATCCCCCCTATTACCCCACCCCGTTTCCGAGAGCCAGAAGCTTTAGGAATGCCCTGTGTGTTAAAATGCACTGTTCCCTAGATTTTCTTTCTTAATTAAAACTAGCGTCATACGTAGCCTCAGTATACGTACGATCACGTACGCTAGTGTATATTTCGTAAATTCAGAAGCCTCAAAAAAAAAAATAAAAGAAATACCTTTAAGAAAAAGGTAAAATTAACATCGTTTCTCGATAAATTCCGAGTTTCATCTTCGGTTTTCGAATAATTCCATTATCTTCACCCAAGAGCATTAACGCGCACTCCAAATGGGCGATGGTTGCTATTCCAACTAAATCCACAAACTTTGTACCTCAGGATCCGAAGAAGTCGAATAAAAACGTTATCAATTGTTACTATAGCGTCTACGTCCGGCCCTATTTTCTTCGACCGGTTGATAAAATTCGTTCTGTGACAAAAAGTCTACAGCCTTGGCGCCGTACAGTTCACAAAGAAGGATCAACAACACAGCCTCGATAATTGAAGGGCTCAGGGAAGAAGTATTAAAATATAGTTCTTCAACTCCTCGTGTGATAGTTATGCAAGTATAAAACTGTAGCCTAAAGATTACAGCGCCGAATAACAACCTAGAGTTAAAATTACACAATCGAATACGCGTATGTGCTTACGATTACGCACCTCAGCACTTTGGAAATGAGAAAGGCGCTTTTGTCTGCCTCCCTTTTTAAAAATATTTTTTCCTTTCTACCTCGCACGTTGAATGCCACGTATGTTTACTAGGAAAGTTACGATTGTTATCTGTCAAATACTTTCGATATTCAATAAATACCGCGATGACACGACGAATCATCTTAATATTAATTCATTGTCATAGATCATCTAAGATAGTGTAACTTTGCTTATGTGGTTAATTTGCGAGACGGTATTTTTATAATAAAACTGAAACGAAAAAAATCTGATCATCGTCTTAGTGCAGTAAGAAAATTTAAACGGAACGTTTTCGTTATGGGAGAGAATTCTTTTTTTATTCTTTGAAGCCTATCTCGTTGTGCAAGGTTATAATGTGCGGTCATTTATCGTATGAAGTTATTGAGAATATTCGAAAAAAAAGAATCAGAATAATACGCGAAGTGTAACGGTGTGTTTAATTCAGGTGAAGAAATTCGAAAAAACCTATCGAGTAACTTCGTTAAAATATTACTGGCAGAATCTTCGAGTAGTGAGCTAATGTGACGCGCGACATTTTGTAAATCTGCGAACGTCTCCTTAATTCAAATTGTAAATATAATTTTAATCTTTTCTTCCAGACTCTTCAGTTGGGGCCTTGCAGCCATTATGTCGCATAGGATGCGCGAGGAGGGACCTAGAATTTATATTGGGTCCCTCCAGGCCCGTCTCATTCAGCTGGCGTGCTAGCTGCCCATCTATCGAACTCTATGCCCGAATCGGGACTAAGGCCCAGATCGAGGGGACTTAGAAAACTGGGCACAGGGCAGTTACAGGGTCCTCCGGGCCTACAGGCACCGATGCACCTTTGATCGTTCATTTTCTCCCTATCTCCTCCGTCTCGCAATTCTCTCTCAAAGGTATGAAGTTGTTGCATAAAGTGGAAGTTTGGCGACACGTTGGACTTCCGACTACGAACCAAATTGAAGGCGTCGTTCATACTTAGACTGCACTTGTGCATTAAGTAGGCGACGGTGATGGTGACTGAACGAGATACACCAGCTAAACAATGAACCAGGATGCCTTTATCCGAGCTTCTTGCCTCCTCTGAAAAATAAATAATATTATGATAAACACTGGGTTCAAATGCCACATGAGCTACTATACTCTATAAAAAGCTTTGCGTAGCGTACCCAATGACGTACATAGAGAATTGAAAAGTTCATAACCGAAGCGTAGGATAGCGCTTTCTTTATTTAAATATCGCAAACGTAAGATACTATGCTAGAGTGGAAAAGGCATACTATAGTATAATAGAAGAGACCCACGTACGAACGTAAGTATAGAGCACGACTTAACCGGACGTCCGTTGTTTAATTGTCTAGCGCAGCTTGGCTGCCACGTGGGAAAGTTTCTATTTATAAGAATCCCCTTTTCAGCCATGGCGCGGGCTTTCTTAAACAGGAAATCCTGTTTAAGAAACAGTTAAATCCGAGAAGTCGGCTTTAAAAGCACATCTTGTCCAGCAAAAATTGAGGTTTACGTTACTGAGGAAATCGTTTATCACCCAATCCAAACGATCACGTCACGTGCGCTCTAGAGGCTGCGTTAATAATTTGCATTATAAAAATGACGTCTTGCAAGCCTTCCTAATTTTTTCATCATATTTTCCCGGTTTTCAATGTCTCATTTGCGCTTTGCTACCCCTTCGCCATTACTGCTCATACCTATAGCAGTGTATTGTGCGTGACTAGACATTACAAATAAGGCAGTGGATAAGTACATTGACCCCATGGCAAACTCGGAAGTCGCAGCAACGCAGTCACGAGCATTCATTGAAAATACTATCAAGTAAAAGTCACGGAAACTTTCCACGCGTTAACTAGTGGGAATATTTTTTGTTGTTGCAGTATAATCCTATACCATCCTTACTGAATTAATATGTATCCGGTAAGGAGAACGTTAAGGCTAAGGCTCCTGATAAGTTCCTGATCTGCTTCCATCATTATAGCACGGTTTTTTGAAAGACTACATCTTTTTAATCAACTGAGAATATATATTCGCCAAAGGAACTGTGTAGCCTCATTACGCGTATAAATGACGTAAGGCTGATGATTATATTCAGACGGAATTTCACGAGTTGTCTAAATTTAAATACAAATACAGTCTGTTCCAGACTTTGTTAATCACTGACGTTTATTTTCGAAGAAGTACTGCTTGATTTAATCGTTTCCGAGTAAAGTGCTAAATCTTTTACTTTCGTGAAAATATAATATGCATGCATGCAGAATACGTGCAATTGTTAATCATATTCTCAAAGCTGCTCAAATTTGCATCTTTGACTCATGTGTTAGTAAAACAAACAAGTAGAGTCTTCTACTGCGTGCGGGAAGTGTATTTACCGATGAATTGGATTGCTTGAGGGAAGAAGCTTGCCAAATTCTGACCGCCATGATCGCTGATCGGTATTTGCATGTACTTTATTGATCCAGCGCTTTCGAACACGTTTGGCAGATCCGGTGTAACGTTCAGGATGTACTGTATCCTATGGCGTGCGAGTGCTTCGCTATCCTCGCTGTTCGCTGCATTTCCCAAGTACAGATGCGGAAGTATTTCCACTGGGAAGTCTTTGTCCTCTTCGGGACCTAAAACAATAACGCGGAATAATTTGAGTCACTGCTTTTAAATTTTTTCGTCTTTTTTTAAATTTGTGGATTAAATAATGTCTCTCACTTACCAACGGAATCGCATGTGCTATCGCTATCTGAATCAGAATAAGCTCGGGTCGGTGGTGTAGAAATACGAAGGGACCTAAGACCCATTAGCTCGCCTTCGTTAGGGTCTTGTCCAGGTGAGCCTTCTGCATTGGCCTGGCTACCTTCGCACCATTCTGGATATCTATCTCTGAATTCTCCAAAACCACCTGTAATAACAGAAGACAGGTAATTAGCTTATAGTGTAATACGGCCCTGTTTCACATTGTCCTTCAGGAAGTCGATAAATATACTTGAAATATCATTGTAGGCGATTCCACGTATTATTTACGAGTTTAAAGTTCAAATATGCAATTATGGAGTGACGTTGAAGAAACGATCTAGCTAGAGTCATGTTTTATTGCATTCGTGCAAAAAATCGTTGGGCAACGAATCTTTTCGGCGACCAAATGCGAGTAGATCACAGAAATAATATTATTGTTCCTTTTTAATAAAAGTACCAGATGGAATTATTTTCTTTTTCTATATATTTTTCTTCTCTTTGTTCGATTTTTAAATACAAATATCTGAAGTAACAGTAAATGTGGGATGAACTCCTTTAAACAATATTTGAATCCTTCATTAAATATGTAATGTACACGAAATGCAAACATTCCTTGATGATATTACTCATTTTTCAACAGTACCTTGTATTAATAAGAAATTGCAGGTATTTATAAATTATGCATAAGATTCATATTATTACATTAATTGAAATACAATGAAATCAATGAAATGTAAAAATGTATAGTAATTATGGGTAAATAAAAGGACTCATGTACAATTTATTAAAGAGGACTGCAGTAATAATCAGGGAAGGCTAATGTTCTGAATTATTAACATAAGTGGACACTAATCAAGCATCACAAACTCAAGAACCTAGTGAATGGACAAGCATACATACAGACAAGCTAAGCCTAGTAAGTCTGGGGCAAGAAATTAAGTGTCTAGCTCTATAGGAATGCCTCCCACACAAATCAATATTTCATTCACAAGTTCCCAGCATTTCAGCTGATGTCTGCAGACCTACACTATAGTGGCATTTACTAGACATTTGATAGATTGCAGAAGCTGGAACTAAGTGGCAAAAAAATATCACTCAGTGGTTCAGAAGAGTTACAAGATACATTAACGTTCGTTAAAATCAATAACGAAGATATGATTAAAATAATTATCTTTATTTACATATTGACCTATATGTATTCACAGGGTCAATTAAAGCCTACACGTGTCTCGAAGCCTATAGAATACTCCATATCTATTAACCTTAAGGGGCACTTTCGATTGCTCTCCATAATGATAACTAAAACTCTATAAAACAATTTTAATAAGACAATTTGACAGCTTAGAGATTTGGACTTTGCTTTCTTACCAATTAACGTAGCTACTCTGCCTCCACTGCTTCTGAGACGTCGACTCAAAACTTGAATTGTCTCTCCCTGATGACCAGCAGGCTCTGTAGAGTCTCCGATAAGAACAAACATTCCTCTGCTGCCTTCATCTCCACATAAAAATACTTCTACTCTAGTTCGCAGATCCAAGCACCTTATTGTTGCCAAGAGATCAACCTTGCCAGCTGCCAAACGTCTGAGCATGATGCTTGGAATGGCCAAAGGTACTGAACCACGTATATGGGCTTCAGAAAATTCAGAATGTGCCCTACAATCCAAGATGAGAAGCTTACTGGGACCACTTGGAGATCTCAGTTCTCCAAAAAGCCACTCAGGTCCCACCAGACCTTCTTCCGTCAAACTTCCACCTGCCATTTTAACAGTATTCTAACACGTTTCAACGTGTTTACTCTTCTTGAAACGTTCCTCCCGGCAGGGTGCTTACTCCCTTTTTGGAAAGCAATCTCTAAATGCAGGGAGTGTCGTGTGTCCTCTTCAAGGTATTCCGTTTTTTAGATATTATTTCATATTTTCTTCTTAAATCACTTAATCGCTTGCACTTTTCCACGATATTTCGTACTCTACTATGGCACTTGTAAAAAATAACGTTTAATGGAATCATTAAAGGTTTAATGGAAATCGCGCTTCTGCTGAATCTTCGTCCTAATGTACGGTCCCTTCTTATTAAAAAAAAAGTTTCGATGAATTAGTATGAACGTTTTAAGACATGTCATGTTTTAACAAGACACAGGGAGATTACCGATGCATTTGCTAATATGGGATGATAGTACGAATGCATATGTACATAATATGTATATATATTAAAATTTACTGGATATGATGAAATGGCACTTTGAGTTATGTAGCGATAACGCGTGTTGCTATTTTATATCAACATATCTCAGAACATCACGTCGCTGATCTGTCGTGATTATTTCCAGGCGTGGATGACACAAGTCGGCGATTCGCGCGCGTTGCCATCACTCTCAATAAATTATGCCTGCTCTGAGTTATTGATTATTCTTTTTTTAATTAAGATGCGCCGTTCAATTAGCGAATCAGGTTTTGGAATGTTTACAGTCGCACGGGAAGTGCATGTTGGCGTATTTTGATTATCGCGATGCGGTGTCGGTTCTTGAAGCTTTGCCGGAGCGTGCTCTAGTACAGAATCCCGGGTGCATCTTCCAGGATGGTTGACGATGCTGTTCCCACTAGTCAATAACAAGACGCTGACAGTATACTGATGATATTCTAGTTCGTCGAGTGAACTAACTGATCGTTGAGCACGTCGAGATGAATCGTCAACGGTGGATGCTGCGTGCGATAGAGCCGCGGGAGTTCAGTCGCTCATAAAAAGCGAGCCATTCGTGAGGGCAAAGTGGCGCGATTTCGCGACTCTTGTCGCGTCCTTCACCTCACGAATCCCTCCAGCATCTCAAAACCACGTTTAAACACGTCTTTTTCACAGATTTCAATTTATTTTCACCACTCTCCCGCAGGCCACACCTTACCTCGAGCGTCCTTCCGTCGAGAATGGGCAAATGGCGATGAGTTTTACGAGCAGAGGAAATTCAGAGTTCAGCTCATTGGTCCTTGGTCACGTGGTTCCACGCTCCGACCAACCGCAATGCAGACTGACGTCAGTTCATTGACAAAAGATGTTTTCATTAACAAGGCGTGGGTAGATGGGTCGGGGATCGAGGAATCGGCCAGTCGGGGAGTAAGAGAGATCAGATTCGCCCGGGAGGGGAAAACAGCGACAGAAAGAGACAGATGCTGAAAGAAAGCAATAGAATGAGATACCGTATAAGAGTATCTCTCTCACAACGGGTATGCTCACTCTAATGCGTGCGTGGGTGCATATTATTACGATACGAGTCCGTCTTTGTCTTTCTTGGTTAGGGTCTTCCAACTAACAGCCCGCCATAGAATACCACGGGCCACTCTCCCTCTCGACCCGCTCTACCCTCTGCCACTCATCCATACACATACAGACCCCTTCGATACCCTACGGGTGTTACCAGTGTCTATCCAGTACCAGTATCCAGCGTGGGTTGGCATTCCATTCATTTGGGTGTCGTTGAAAAATTTCACGTTTAATCACCCGTACGTTCACGGCCCACGGCTCTTATCGCACGAGATCGTCGTCATCATCAGGGTCGGCAGACGTCGACGTCTTTCAAAAGAGAAAAGCACCCTACTCGATGCCCAGTCGCAACCATTCGTACCTTTTTCTATCTTTAACATACTCTCTATACATATAGATACCTATGGTATTCGTTTCTGTCTCGCAACGGACATCCTCGTCACGAGTCTGTCGCTGCCATGGGAATTTTCAGAGAAACACCATACTCCCTTCTTCTTCCTTCAGACACCCTCTTCCGGTTATTCTTTCACTCTCTCACGTAAGTTTCCTCGTCTGCCTGTGTACTATTACTTGTCCTCTCTCTTTCTATCTCTTGTTTTTTCTTTAATTTCTCGTGGCAACACCCGCCTTACGATAAACCACCACATTTGCATCGGATTATCTCTGTACTGTCGCGCACTACGTGACGCGACAAAGATTATCGATTGCTCGTAGATATTTAGGGGTTAATTAATCCGATTACACCGGCCATTTTCGAAAACAAATTGCTACCGTCACTCGATATCGCTTGCCTGCATTACCATTACACGTCGGAGAAACGTCCCCCCCCCCCACGCTCGATCAATTTCATTCAACGTACATTATCAGTGCTCCTCGATTTGCCATATATAGTTGATTGCTGAGATTTTATCTGGCCCCTTCCCCGCAACATCGATCATTCTTCGGTATCATCTTTGATTAAATTTCTCAGGGCTTAAAACGATTTATGACTGACCATATCGTATCCAGAATATAATCGGAATTGATAGGTCTCATTATGGAATGTCACGTTTGTCGTAGCTATATATATTCTTACGCTATGGTATCGTATGCCTTTAAAAATACACGTAGATGACGTAATTAATAGTCACCGTTGACCTTACGGAGTACACATGCTTAATAGGTGCTACCATTACGTATTTCACTATGTCGGAAGTCCGCTCGACTCCTATGTATATGCGCATTAAAAAAATATAGATCATGATTTACGTGACACGCGAAAATTCACAAAGAACCTTTTGTCGAGGTATATAGACTGGTACTGCGAGGTGATATCGTAAAGCCGGGCAAAGGTCATCATGAAAGCGTCATTAATGAACCTACCTATCTACTATGCGTACTATATACTATCTCTACTAGATACTGCCTATATCTCTACTGAGACTCTCACTTTCACGAGTTTCTTCTCGAGCAAACCAGCCTTAACGGACTTTTATGTCGCTCCATTTCGATCCATTTAATTGACAATTAAAACCTACGCCCGTTTATTCTTTTTCTTTTTTTTACTATACACAGCTCATTCTCTTTTATAGTCGCTATTTTTCTGCTGCGACCTCTTGGACGCTGCCAAGCTATACTATGGTTTGTTCGTCAGCAATATGAAATCGAGTTTGTTAATATTGTATTTTTTTATTTATCACTATATATTATATACTTTACTCTTTCACAGCGTCGCGTGTGAATTTTGGACGGTACACGTGGGAGACTGAAGGAAACCGATTATCTGGCAAGCTTTGCCAGATGTATTCTTCGTTCACGTTACGTATATGTACCGGAAGCAATACCCAGGATGACTGTATAGACCGGAGGACATATGTGGATGTGTAGAGTACGCAGCATATGTGTGATTACCACGAAAGGCGGCTCCAGGTTGACAGGAAATGGTTCGAGATAAGATAATGATGTCCCTCGCCTCTCTTACATCCGGCATCTTTCTTTGTGCCTTTGGACTATTATGAAGGCTCCTTTATACATCACTTAAAACAGGTATATTGTACGATCACGTCAAAACATTAATACTTTAATCAGTATCGTTACCCTTTTCCTGTTTTTCATCACTCTTTTTATTATTATATTGTATATCTCTAATTGATTACAATCAGATCGTTCTTGTTAATAATTCAAGCAAGTCCTTGTACGAATTATATTACTGCGGTAAGAACTATATGAATTGCGAAAAAGTTATATTCATGAAAAAATCGTTCAAATTGTACCTTGACATGTTGGATATGTAATCCGAAAGCAATCAATCAATATCTCTTATCTTTGTAAGATATTTCTAAATGAATGCCTTTACGTTTTTGTTTTCACTTAAAATTGTCAAATAACGTCATTCGCATGTTTTGTCAATGAGAAATCATTGTATCACAATGATTAGTATTGTGTCATGAACTTTGTATCACGAACTTGAGTATCGCATAATAATAACATTACTATGATTTTACAGAAAAAAAAAACAGCTCAATACAGAGAATAAACTACTATGAATGTCCTAGTGTTAAAAAAACTGTCTACATCCAAGGAGAAGTGATTCTTTTCAAACCTCCTACACTTAGTGGAAATTTAAAATCAACAAAGGCACATGTAACTTTGAAGTTACATAAGTACCTTTGACCTTTCTCACGTATATAATATATACAGTGATAACAGTAGGGCCAACATCGATCTCCCTCCAAAAAAGCTGCGCAGTAAAAATAATACGCCCGTTGCCCGTGGGCACGGTTGCCTTAGGGAATCAATAATTGAAGAACAATACCGTCACGTTGCATCGTGAATCGCATCGCAATGTCGCGAGGCATACGACTCCATTGAATTTCTATTACTTTGTAAGCGTAACGTCGTATATCGTACGAGGTTCACGTGCGCGAGTGCACGTTGCTGGTACCTTCCAGGAGAGAAAAAAAATAAATAAAAAAATTACAATGCAAAGTCCCTCGAGACATTCTGTCCAATCGTACTACGAAGCGATCGAGATTCCGAACATTGAACTTAACGCTAAATCAGCGTATAAGAAAGTTATGTCGGAGCAGTAAAAAAAATAAAAGAAAAGCAGAGAGAAAAAAGAAAGGACTAAATTGGCATAAAAACGACTAAGAATTTCACGGCTTCAACTGAACTCATTCTACCTTGCAAACTCGAGCGTAGGAGCTGCTACGTGTGTTTGAGGCGTTTGAATGTTCGCTTCTCTATACTTGTATATTCTCCATCACCCTCTCTCATCCTGGCACGTTGCGAATGGCCGTAAGAATCTGAATATGGGCGCTGGGCTCTCTCAATGACTCTTAAAACTGGTGCGCCCACATTCTTTGAGACACGTTCTGGGCCCACGATGTAAACTCTTGGTATTACTATCTAGCTGTATTCTACCTACAGAAATCTCCCACCTCAGTTTTCTCCTCCGAGCAACTCCCCACTCATAGGACACACGGCGGCCATGTATACGGCCGTGTAGTATGTACCGGTATGTATTTACTAGTATATAGCATGGCATATGGTAGTAGGTAGGCAAGCGCTATTAAAGTAAAGTAATCAATGAATGAGTGAAGGAACCAAGAGAGGGATCCGCGTGCGCGCGCGCCGTACTCTCACTCTATTTTTTTCTCTTTCTATCAGATATATACACACCCACTCTTTCCTTCTCTCCTTCTCCGAGTATCCCCATCTCACTGCTGCCCACGCAACTCCACAACCTTATCGTATATCGTTTTTACTCGTATATACCTTGCCGAGGCCTTGCCAGGAATTATTTTGAATCGCTGCTAATGGAAAAGGAGGGCAGGGATGTGTTTGGAATATATATACTTTTATACGTTATAATCCTTGCGGTATCATCATTGCGTCAGATGGACACTGTTACAATATTACTTTTCCTGTGTAATAAATTCAATTGTCTTGCTGGATATTATATACATATATACAGTATCGGTCGTTTCTACCTGCCGTTGAGATTTCTTGGAAGCGTTTCTTCAGGCTCTTGTGGATTCTTTTTGATGGCGATGGTTTACTTCGTTCGGAAATACGTGGGCGACTTTGCTGATCATTTTTAAAGGAGGGCTCGGATCTAATGGGAGGAAATTGGGCCAGCCTGAATGGATCGCGTGTTTACAATTCTCGTTCGATCTGTACGTAGAGTCCAGATACGTACATGGATTTTTGCGTGGGCTGATGAATTTCACGTGTTAACATCCACGCACGTATTTATAGGTTATACGTACCTATTTTTCGTGTCGCTTTAATATCGCTTTCGGTCGAGGCCTTAACGTAGGAGGCTATTGAACCGGGTATATACATGGCTTGAAAAATGATCAATAGTGATCTAGCACGATAAAAGAACGTACTGCACGTGTATATAACGCTCTTTACAGGTACACAGCAATATAATAGGTATTTACCTTTGAACGAGTAGGATATTTGCACAGGTGTACAGTGTCGATAACAGCCTAATCTGTAATTGGAGATAACTTATTATAACGCGGAAAACTTCCTAAGCTTGTACTGATTGATCGTTACTTTTAATGGCTACGTCCGCTTCCATCGGCACAGAGATTATATTTCTCGCTATTATTTAGCAGAGTGGCTCGCGCTGTTCTCGCGCTGTATACACGATAACAGGGTAGAAGTGTATCGTGTAAAAAAATACGACAATACCGGATGTTACTCGTCAAGAGCTGTCAACTTGAAAATATTCTAATGGCGGAAAAACATATCGGCTTGCTCTGCTGTTCTTTATCGTTCGCTACGTTAAAAAGAGCTGATTCACGAACACTTGAAGAATATTTGAAAAAATATAGGTATTGTTTTGCAGGGAAGACGATCGCAAATTGCTTCGTTCCTTTCAAAATTTTCATTCGAAATTTCATGTAATAACGTCATATTTTTGTCAACATTTTTTTTAATAGTATCCTTCGTGCAATCTAATAGTGTGCGTATACATATATGTTAATGTCTCGTTTACCGGATATTATTGTAACCTTCACGAACACTTAATTAACAGTGTTATAGAATGAGAAGAGTAAATTAACAATTAACAGTACTAAGAAATGGACAGATTAGGAAATATATGGAACTCCAAGACTGACGGTGAAATCAATTTCTACATCCTCGATGTAACTCCTATACTGATCAGTGTAGCGCTCTGTTGGTTAATACTTGAGGTACGTTACCAACGAATCTCTTATGCTCACGAGACAAAACAGTAGTATTTCTCAGGATCTCTTATGCAAATTCTTAAAATTTGTAATTATAATTGAAGTATCATCACGCTGAATCGTTTCCGTCATTCCTAGCCTCCTGGAAATATTTATTCTAGAAATGGAAAAGGGTTAGGAACATTTTCACATTATAAAGCGACGACAGCCTTGACTATTTATTGTAATTTTTAGGAACGACCACGCGTAATATACGAAAGTTTCTTATGCAATCGCCATCACAAAAAAGGGATGTACATGAGTACACGCATGTGCGCGACCGAAAATATTTGTATCTAAAATCCCAAACGAACCACTGAACCGATCGAGTTGAAATTTATACAGGAAATTAAGTTCCGAATGTAGATGGCACAGTGACATTTGCAGATGTCAAGCACTTTCAAAGTGAAGGCTCCGCATTCACGAAATTAATTTCTTTTTTGCAACGGCAAATGCATAAGATGCGACCGGATAGTTCAAATGGTAGTGCCTCACGGCAAGCTTGTTTTCTTCTATATTTAGATAAAGTTCGTTATACTTATAGCGTTTTCGATTGACTTAATTTATTGCATCGGGTGTGAGGTGTAGCACCGTGCATGTTCGATTAGCGGAATTGTTAGGCTCATATGAAATTTCTTGTGTTTGATTCGAATTTTCGGTATGCACTGAATTGTATTGGGCTGCGATTGGACTTACCTACTGAGTACACCCTATGACACTCACTCAGTGTAAGGATTGCACCCAATAGATCTACACCTTACACCCGGTCCAAGAAATTTCGACCAATCGAAAACGCTATTAGTACTCACTATCAGTTAAGAGATACGTCCATTTATCATTGACATGTACAAAAGATTTGTCATCGACTGAAGGTGCAGAGTTCGAACGATGTTAATCTTTCTGCGTACATTTACACTCTTTTTCATCTGTTTCCGTAATTACAGTCGATAACGTCATCCATATACTTAGATCCTCTATGCATAGCTTGGAACAATACAAATAAATGTATTATATTTAATGAAGATTCAGAGACGAGAAAATCCCTCAGCGATCGACGTGGGATGGAAACTAGTCAAAGATGGGAACGATCGTTTCACTGAGGAAAATGAAGACGAAAAGAAGACACTGAAAAGATGCGTAAGATATCGTTTAAAAATTTTGTATAGTCCACCTCAAATTGTCTCATAAAAAAATTAAAAAATGTTTACTCTGCTATTAAATTGACATTAGGTATCTCTGGTCGAAGACACCTGCCGGGAATATAAAGCACTACTGGATATGATTTATACGAAGACATCCACAGCATCACGTACGGTAAATTATTCGTATCAAGAGACTCGGTCTTTCTTTATTATATGCTTGCCTGACATTAAGTGTCCATCACATTTATCGCAGAAATAACTGTAATAGACTAGTTGTGAACCGAACAAGAAGTTCCTGTAAGGATGACTGGAAGAAAATTCTTTTTTTATCTGTATAGATATTACCTTCCACGACATTGAGTAGCGCATTCACCTTAAGATCCTCGGAAGTAATGATAAACAGTTTACGAGAAAAAAATTCTTACGAGAATACGTGCTCCAGGGTTTATTCGAATACAAACAACGGGCCATTCGGTCCCATAAAATCCACAGCCACTATGAATAAATCCAGGAGGTCGAGCGCCTCGAGCAAGTCGCATACGGCAACTGCAATCAGTGAGGAAAACGTAGGGGGAAATAACGTACAGTGCCTTCCGAAATTCTCGAAGCCGTGGTTGCACCTTGGAAAAGATCCGTCACGTCATATTAGCAGTAAAAAATCTGTAAGATTGATAGATCCTTATAAACTGCATCGTTGCAACAGTTTAGCCAGTCTTATCGAATCGGATGCAGGTTATTCGAATTGATTATTATATATATAAATATTTAAAAAAATGATTGTAGTAACATTTTTATTATCTTACGAATGTCTATCATCGTCTATGTCTAAGTTAAGAGTTATTATAATAGGGACGGATGTCTTTATAAGCGTGTCGTTTATTTAATAGATCAACGGGGTTACTCTCTTGTTACGTATCCATTTGTCTAATCTGCGAGTTCTCAAAGAATATTCCCTTTAAAAAGTCGCGACGAGTTAGACAAGACATTTCAGTAAGATGGAAACGCACAGGGGGTCTATGAATATGAATGCATGGCTTTTAATAATATATATATAGATACTATTTAAAACGCGGCGAATGGTCGAGTGGCGGGAGATTCTTTTAAATGGCGCCGTTCCCGCACGGTATATGTTTATAATGTTTGTAATATGTTAGCGAGGCCTGCGAACCATTTGCATTTCACGGAACTCGACCAAGGCACGTGTTAACATCAATGTTGCGCTGTCAGTTCTTCGTCTGCACTTAATTATAGCTAATAAAAATGGATAAACAATTCCTCGAGCGGCATGTCACACAAGAATTTCAGAATCCAACATAAACAATTGGCGTACGAGATATTAACGTTGCACAGATTCAAGAAATTGCGTGGATGGTCGTAAACCATCGGAATTCGTGTTTCTCAGATGCGTTGTGGATCCCTGCCCGTCGGAGCTTTAATACGATTCTGGGAAATATCACGTAAAAATAACTTAACCCGCTTGCCATTCTCTTGAATTATGAAAACATTCCATTGTTAACTGACACCGATATTCGTTTTATAAAGTCTCAGGATGAGTATTCAAAAACTGGTACACTACGTGAAAACAGAAGTTGCGGGATCTTAAGTGTATTAGAACTTTTGTACTAGACAGAAAAAAATATCCTTGTGATGTCATCACGTGCGGCTATCTATATGATTCAAGGTTTATTCGGTGCACTTCTCGGCCTTTTCGGAGTGGCATACTTGACGAATAAAAATCCTATTATAATTAGAAGTACGACGGCTGCAACGCAAATACCCAGCCATAATTCTGATCGTACGTCAAGCTTGTCAAAAGCAATTTCTCGTAAAGCTAATGAGCCGTCAGGTGGTTCGCAAGCTGCTTGCACAATTATATCCTGACGTTGAACTTGTTTCGCCTTGCAGTTCGTTAACTTGTTCATCGTCTCCTGTCCATGCACCTGTGGCAATAACAATGAGAGAGTCCATTGCATAGGACTGAATTTTTGGTACCAGGATGGCAAATTTTCTAAGTGTAAGGTTACACCACCAGCCAATGACATCTCGCCGATTACTATACCGGCCAATAGTGAGGCGAGACTAGGCCACTTTGATATGTGAGCAAAGAATACACATATCAGATGCTGTAGCATTAAGTACAGTAACCCAACGGCAAGATAATTCCATAGAGATGTCAGGTTCTCATCAGGAGCTAGATGTAAACCTGACATGGCAAATGCTGGGGCCAGATATGTGAGATACACGACACACCAGGATGGTATAGTACAGAGAAGCTGAAATATAATGTGTACACTTGAATATTATAATAAAGTTAATATATATAAGATTATTATAAATATTTATACATTCAGACTTTGCTCACCTCCACAAAAATATAGACGAATCTGCCATAGAGTCCATCTCTCATATCTCTTTCTATGTTGGGTCTACAAGTAGCGATATTGCAAATAGCTATGAGACTCAATGGCCAAGAAAATACAGCAAGACTTGCGTAATGGAAGCCTATTCTGTCTCTCAAATATAAATTCGAATCACCAGCTAAATCCCAGAACACAGCACCGAGTAAGATACTCAACGATGCTGATATCACAATCTTCTGAAGAAGTCTGGTCAAGGCCCACGGTTGACTATATATGAGTGCTCTTAATAAAAGTGCGTAGATTTGTACGAAAATATTTGCACCAGAAGTTGAAGGTGGCAAAGCACCAGGAGGACCGGGATCACTTAGACCTGGTAATCTGACTCGTGCTAATTCAGCAAGATGATCTATTCTCTGCGAGGACTCCAGCATCGCCTCAGCTGATAAATCATCTAGCGTTACTAGATCAACTGAAAATATAAAGACAAAGGTAAGATATCATCGTTATCTTCGGAATCGCACGTTATCATTTTGTACATTGATGCGTACGATAATAGTCAGATGGATTCTTAAAGGGTGGACAGGGAAATTCAGCGAGTGCAAAATAAGGCAGCATGTCTCGCCTGGGTCCTGAGTACATTATCCTGCCTCCGGAAGTGAGAGCGACTCTTGAAACCATCGTAAGGATTTCATAGGTCGGTGGATGCAAAGTCAAGATTACAAGTCGTTGACCTCTTCCAGCCCATTGTCTTAAATACTCCACGAGGAAAAAAGCGTCGAAAATATCCAGACCATGAGTTGGTCTGTCCAGGGTAAGGATATGTGAATCCTGTAACAGTCGGCAGGCCAGGGCTAATCTTCGAGCTTCAGAAGTTGTCAAAGTGTTCACCAGACAATGTTTGGTAGCTTCCAAGCCCAGTTCTTGTAAAATGGCGTCCGCTTCTAAAGAAGATGTTCCAGCACCTCCTCTTAACAACAGATAGAAACTTAGAGTCTGCTGAGCAGTTAACCCAGGACTCAGACTACTTTCTGCTGGCAAATAAGCCACGCGAGACCTGCAAAAAAAATCTGTCAAGTAAATATTTGCAAAACAAGATTCCCACGTACAATCTAAACATTGTACCTTAAAGTAGAAGCTGATACCGATCTCCCATTTAATAAAATATCACCACGCTTGGCTCTTCGTCTTCCAGAGACCGTTTCGACTATCAAAGTCCCTTCTCTCTCCGTAGTCGACATAACAGCCAGGACTTCACTAGCACCAGCTTCCAAGGATATACCACGTAATAATGGCAATCCATCCGAACCTGAGGCTTCGACACCACGTAGTTGCAGATGCGGATGTTGTGGCGCAGTAACTGGTCTCATCGTCATCGCGGTATAAGCTTCTGGTCCCAGAACACCATGACCATAACCAGGATCAGTAGGTGCTATACTGTGCCTACGATTAGTTCTGGCAGTGTTCAGCAAATTTGCTTCGCTGGCACTTCTGAGCCTTGGATTATCTCTAACATTAATTTGTGAATGTGCCTGTTCTCTAGGCATGGCATGCATCTGCCTGAAGTCTGGATCACTTCTGGCAGATCGCATAACATTAGCATGAGCTGCAGCATGGGAGATACGACGTCCTTCTTCACTAGAGTCATAACCACTAGAACCGTCTCGTACCCTGGACGGCGGTAGGACCCTCGGCAATCCAAATTTCAAATACGTATAAGAGTTATTAGCTAGGGGACTCTTAGGCCCATATCTTGGATGCCTCAATATGCTTTGTACCGTCGAGTCTCTGAGCTGAAAATTACCATAAGGTAACGGTGACTTCTCAGCAGATCCTAGAGCCGAATCAGTAAAGTCTGAATTCAAGTTTTGCCTGTAATATAAAAATAGTCAAAAAAGGAGTTCAATATAACCACAATAAAATGCAACAACTCACCTATAAATTGACCATGCATGTAAATCTTCACTAGCTGGTGGTTCAAGCCCCCGGGTATCTAGAGCACCAGGTACCGAGTACCTTCTTTCCAATTCCCAAGCTTCTGAGCCCATTTTCCTGAATCACTAAAAATTCGAATCAATATACATATATTATCGTTCCAATACAAACGAAAGTTACAATTTTACAATCGACAGCTTTCTGCATCAGGAATTCCATAATATACATCATTAATGTAAATTCTCTTTTATTATTTTCTGAAAATCATATTCCCCACACTAGGAGATCTAATGGTATTCAATTACACGAAGAATCCAAGAAGTCGTAGAAATACCTGTTTCTTAAATCGCTACTCAGTACGGTCAGTGAACAAAGGACAGAGGCGTCGCATCTTGAATTCAGTGACAGCGAAACCTTCAGAGCGAGTCGATTATGCATAAGAATGGAATGCGTGAAAATAAATGCGTGTGTCGGCGGAAATAGCATGTATAGGATAACATGTATATGCAGGTGGTGAATGCGCATGTTCCATTCTGTGTATACCAGGTCTTTTCCATACTGCATTAGCATATGCGGACACGTAGTAACATATAATATTCACAGAAAGACCGCAGCATCCAAGTTAACGGTTTTAGGTCGACCTAAAAAAATGCGACAACGGCATCTGTCCATTTTCATTACTCGTTCGCTTTAATGGATTTCGCAAGACCCCCATGTATATATACCGCATCACATACCAAGAAACTATACCTGCAGATAACAGTAGCTATATCTATACGCCGTAAACACGTAGCAAGAGACTCAGTGCAGCAAACCATAAACCATGTAAGCGCGAATAGATTGTCAATAGAGAGTCGCCATGGAAGGCGTGACGGTGTTATCCGTACCCGCATTAAAGTAACATTTATGAGTAGTTTACTTTTTTCCAACGAGCGATGAGAGGATGACGCTCGTAAAGCACGTTTCAGTTATTTTTATTTTTTTACACTTGAAAGCATTTCTTAGTTTTATTTCATTTTTCTACGCACACGCGAAGCACTGCACATGGAGAAGACAGCACGTTTTCAAGATGCCTAACCTGTATCATGATTTTATAAAGTGACGCATATGGTATTCTAAGAGACAGTAAATGGACGGTGGAAATTGGTCAGATGAGCAACAAAATGGTTGCAATTATTTAAACGAATAGGTACAGTTGTTGGAAAGGTGCAATTTCCGCTGTTTTTTTTCTGGTTAAATATGCGCTGATATTTATACCGAAAATCATAAAAGCAGTAACAGCTGTGAGCTCGCACGGTTATTAAATGCTTGTTATTCCTCTGTTTTGCTTATCACTACTCGTCCAAGGATTTTCCTTCTTTTTTTTCATTCGACAGCTATGCGAATATATATGGCCATGATCTTGGATCGATGACACGAAACTCTCATTCCTTTCCGTGAGTCCTACCTGGCTGGACATAACGGGACACTTTTCATTGTTACTTGCCGAAATGTACTGAGAGAATTGTTATGCTCGGTGTTACGAGTCGTGTACCTCGGCTCTTCCTTTTTCTCTTGATTTCTTTCTTTTTTCCCTTTTTTGTTCTCTCTTCACTGTGAATGGTTCATTTAATGATCTCAATTCCTAGGTCTGGTATACCAACTGTGAGATTGTCCCACGCACTCCTTTCTGAATATTTCAGTCACATGTAGATACATATAGAATGCACATATATACTCAAGATACTCCCGTGGCCTGGATTCCCAGAATAATTGAATTTTTACACGTAAATATCTCTCGCGACGGACGTATGCCAAAGCCCCCCCTGCCCCCTTCTCAACTGCAGACGTTCTAGATTTCCAAGAAGAAATATCAAAAATGCCCAACATTCGTCACGATTATTGGTACGGAACGTTCCATCTTCTCTCAGGAATTACAGAATAAATAAAATTTCTCCTTACAGGAATTGCCCACCATTTAATTCCTATATTACATGAATCCCTGTGGCGATTATACAAACGAAATATCAGTAGCCTTGAGTGCGAGGTGTTATTAGTTTTCCATCATTCTTTTTTTTCAATAACACATCGGTGTAGGTATGCAAGATGAACAGCTTATTAAAATTGCAAATGACTCTAACGTCCCTGGCGCAAGTGTAAAGAATTGTTTCTTGCTCGTTCGTTCATGTCTCTGAAATTTCACCACATATGACTTCACCATTCGGTTAAGAAAACGGTAAGTTTATTATCCAATATAAAACTCAATAAATCACCTGTCATAAACCTTGCGGAACTCAACATAACGTTATTCAATAATATCGGTAACTTTGCAAAACCGTAAGTTCCTTTGGAGCAAGGAGAACTGTATGTAAATATATATATATATATATATCCGATGGAAAACTAAGCTAATAAGAATAATTGAAAAGCAGAAAATAACCAAATAGAAAATGATCGATTAATTCGAATGACTGCACCGTTTAATACCCGTTACAGTGTGGCTATGCCCATGTAACAAGACGATTTCTTTGCACCTCACCAAGTCTCGCCACGACACCGTATACAAGTAACAAAAACTGCAGATTGAAGAATACCAAGATTTTTACACGCTTTCTTTTTTTTTATAACTAGCAAACCTTTGAGCATCACCGACGCGTTTTCTGTATTATCAAAGAACAGTTATAATCATATCAGAATTTTTGTGACAATTTCACATATCCCTGCCACCCATTATCCTCCTTGTGGTCCCAGTTATATCCATAAGAAGGGAGTAAAAAAACTACTCAACGAAATGAAATTTCCATCGATAAAGTCTCACGCTACCGTACCTTTCCCTATCGCACGCACTAACATCCGCCACTGGTAGATACTTGATGAACACACTGTAGATACACGAATGAAATCAGCAGCGCACACGTGCACAACTTGCTAAGGCCACGATGGTAGTTGGCTAGTCTCTATTCACGGATATAGCATATATAAGAATCTTTAAAACCATGACTCACCATAGGAAATTCCTCTGATGGGCTTAGCCAAGCATTGAAGTCTCCAAGCTTAACGGGCAAAGGTTCGCCATTCCTGTCTGGATTGATTCTGGATTCCTTGTATCCTTGGATGCCTTGTATGTGCTTTGATATTATCCCACGCCTCAGGTATGCTCGTTATACACTACTCGTGGACACATTTTTTATTTGGTCACCTTCTACGGAACCAGCAATTCCGTCGGTATGCGACGCCTGCTACGCGAAGAGTCCTGTGCAGTGCTGTCAGAGGTACCTCGTAGCGCCTTGTACTTTGTGCACTAATCCCTCTCTGGCATCTTCGTTGTTCCTCCCACCACCAACCTTTTAAGGGAAGACATTCACCTCGGCAAAGCAACTCCCAACCGTCCAGGTATTAGTAGTGTTCCGCCAGCCATTTCTACCGCCATCGGATACTCTGCCTATCTCTGTACTATAGGCTTGGGCTCTGTCGATTTTACTGTAGTGGATCAGAGGTTTTTCCGTTTGGGAATTATGTACTGCGAAGATTCATTTTGGAGAACGTGATCTAAAATGATTGGAAATATTTGATATATTGACTTGGATTATTTTTATCTTATGTTTGTGAGGATTTGGGTGTCATTTATGGTCTACAGTGAATCTATTAATTGGTACTGTGATAATATACGAGATCGGAGTACTGGGAATATCTGAGTGATGTGTGTGGGAATTTTAGATTCTTTTTTTTAAGATATACTTTTAGACTGTTTCTTATATGGATGTGAATTTTATTAATTTACAGAAGCTACAGTTAAAGAGGGTATGAGATATATTTTGAAAGGATCAATTGTGATGAGTAGAGCGTGAAGATTTTTATCTTTTGACAAGGAGATTACTTCTCTATAGCAAAATGATATCTTCAGACTGTGTCTTGGATATAAATAATGTATTCCATTCAACATCAGTACTTGTTGAAGGAAGTTGCTTAGCTAGATCAGAACCTACAGCTGTATTGAGAGACGTATCCGCCAGGGTCCATGGAGGGGAAGTTTTGGCTATTTTGGGGTCAAAAGGGTCTGGCAAGAGGGCGCTTCTTGACGTGATCGGTAAAGAATTATATTTTGATTTTAAGTTAATTAACACTAGAACTACCAAACCAGTCAAAATGACTGGTTTTATCGTTATATATTCCGAATAAAAAAAAATCTTGGTAGTTCTAGTGTTAATACAATATTTTTCCACGTTCTCAATGTAATATATTATTTTGAACTTACAGCCGGAAGAGCAGTTGGTGAAACAAGAGGCAGGGTGACATTAAATGGTAGCTTATTGACGCCAGAATTATTTAGACGTCATGGAGGATACGTAGCACACAGATGTCATCTTTTGCCTAGCTTAACTGTGCGACAAACTTTGACCTATGCGACTTGGCTTGCAAATTTAAATAATAGGGAAGCCAGAGTACGTCAAACACTTGCCGATTTGGCTCTCTCCCAAGTCGCTAACCGATCTGTCAATGACTTGACACGACCAGAATATAGGCGGCTGATGCTGGGAGTTCAATTAGCCAAAGATCCTACGTTGCTTTTGTTGGATGAACCTACTTGGGATACTGATCCCTTGAACACGTACTTAATAGTTTCCATGTTATGGTCTTATGCAACCAGAAGAGGTTCCATTGTTGTCTTAACCATGGAAACCCCAAGATCGGATGTTCTTCCATTTGTCAGTAGAGTAGCTCTACTCTGTCTAGGCGCAGTTGTTTATTCAGGCCCGACTAGAAGTATGCTTGATTATTTTGCATACATTGGATTTCCTTGTCCAGAATTGGAAAATCCATTAATGTATTACTGTAAGTTAACAATACAGATTTTACAATATTAATCTCAATCATAATCAAGTTGGCACGTGATATTTCATCTTTTTGTTAATTTTCAGTGTGCCTCTCGACAGTAGATCGTCGATCGCGTGATCGATTTTTGGAATCAAATCAACAAATCTCAGTTCTAGTTGAAAAATTTAAAGTCGAGGGTGTCTTGTATATGAAAGAAGCTCCTCAAGGTCCGGCCAGTGTAAAAGACGCACCATTGGGTCTGATGCATAAAGGATTAGGTCGTGGTATTAAACCAGGATGTTTTTCCACTTTGTTGGCTCTTTATTTGTAAGTCTTCACGTTCATCCGTATCTAATGAAAATTTAATACTTTCTATATGAAACTATTTCTCCGATTTTAGAAGGGGTATGGCTGCCACGTTTTCTTTTAATAAATGCGGTCTGGCACATTTAGCTACCCGATTATTATTACTGCCATTTTCTGTTGCCGTACTCAGCATATTGTACTCGTACTCCACACCAGATCAATCAAGAATATTTCTACAAACAGGAGGACTCATGTTTAATATCTTAATTCTATTTTATTTTGCTGGGATAGCTACAACAGCACTACTATGTAAGTCCAAATTCACACTCAACTTTACGTCATGTCTCACGTTAATAAATACAATTCAAACGTTCAATTCCTTGTATTACAGTCCCAGGTTTTCGAGCAAGATATTATCAAGAAAAAAGAGAAGGTTTATACGGTGGGGCAATGTTCTTAAGTGCCTATACACTTTTAACTTTACCACTGAGTTTCGTATCAACTATTATTACCATTGGTATCCTGGTACCAATTTTGGAGCTAGATCTTTCGTCATGGATATATGCTTCTGGTATTCTTTGGGCCAGTTATGTCGCAGCTGAACAAGTAACAGTTGCTGTATTCATGGTAATAGCTCGACCTATGACAGGTGCGATAACAGTTTTATATATGTCATTACTCTCGGTAGTGATAGCATCTGGTGGCGTTCGTAGCCTTAGAAATTTACCAGATTGGCTAGCGGCCGTATCCACGGCACTGCCGACCAGGTACGCATCGTTAGCGTTAAATCAATTAACCATTGACACACCGGCTTTCTCCAATTTGCCGTACAATGAAAGTATTCCTTGTCCTGGTATTCCTGAATTATGCAGGTACCCGGACGGCAAAACGTATCTCATCGAACGATTCACCCGTGAGGGTGAAAATATCTCGGAAGTACTAAATATCGATCTCAATCTGTTGATATCTCTAGCATTTGCATTAGGTTTAGTTATTCTCAACAGTGTTCTTTATTTGTTACCTTTACCTGCTAGGATTAAAGCAAAATTCAGGGAGTAGAGATATTACGACATGTAAATAAATTTCATATTGCAAATAAAAGTCTTTTAAAATATATTAATGTAGAATTTACGTATGTCAGGATTAGAAATTAAAGGCAAAGATTGTAAAAATTATTTATGTTATTTTCAAACTTATTATACAACTATATAAAATTATTTAATTTTATATTAAGAATCTTGTGAATTTTTTAGATTTACAGTGACCTGTATTATTACTTTCTATCAGATAATATATCTATTGTATAATACAAAATAACATTGCGATCATTATGCACGGGACCTCCGAAATGATACTTTTTTTTAAAAGTAATTAACAATGCATGTAAGCTTCAACTGTTGGCTGCTGGATGTTGTTTTTTTTTTTAATTGCGACATAGTGATTAATAAAAACGTGCTTTATATAACGGAAGCCTCAAAAATCTAAGTGAAACTTGATCAATTTGATAGACCTACATTTCAGCTCTCTCCATCGATTGGTACTTGACCCATTGGTTTCAAATCATCCGCCACGGAGAATTCACAACCGGTTGAACTTACGATTTCACTTATGTCAATGTTCGGTGCAATCTCGATGAGCTTCAACCCTTCGCCTTTTATCACTTCAAAAACTGCCAAATCCGTAATTATCAAATCGACACACTGCTGACCTGGATTTAAGCGAGTAACAATTATTCCATGTAATCTTATCAGAGACACAGCAACAAATTATACGCCTCTGAATATACTGTTATTTTGGCGTAATGAAACTATACACACAAAAAATATTCTGCTCTATATATACCTGTAATAGGTAGAGTACAGTTAGGAAGAATTTTTGGACTTCCATCACGTGCTTTGTGCTCCATTGTTACTACTACTCTTGTGGAAGCTGCGCCAACAAGATCCATTGCACCACCCATTCCTTTTACCATGGTACCCGGAATCATCCAATTTGCCAAATCACCTTTCTCAGATACTTGCATTCCTCCAAGTATTGTTAAATCAACGTGTCCCCTAAATAATTATTTTAGTCATAATTTTAGCAGACATAAGTGTCTGTTGAAAAAAAGATTAATTTACCCTCTGATCATTGCGAAACTTTCATCGCTGCTAAAATACGAGGCTCCTGGCAATACCGTGACTGTTTCCTTTCCGGCATTGATTAAATCAGGATCTACTTCAGACTCTTCAGGATAAGAACCCAGTCCAAGTATTCCATTTTCTGACTGCAAAGTCACGTTTACTCCTTTCGGAATGTAATTGCTGGCAAGCATAGGAATACCGATTCCCAAATTAGCTGTAAGACCAATTAAATATTAGACTGTGATAATCGAATAAATAAATGTTAAACGTACCATACATTCCATTTTTAAATTCAAGAGCAGCTCTTCTTATGATTCGTTCTCTTGCCTTGCTTGCTGGAGTTACTTTTTTCGGCTTCGCTGCCTGTTTTGTTATTCTTTTCTATGTTTGAAAATGAATTCTTATTAGTAATAAGATAACTTCAAGTAACTGGATTTAAATGAAATATACTCACCTCAATTCGTTTCTCGTAGGATGGCCCTTTGATAATTCTATTTACATAAATTCCTGGCACATGTATTTGATCAGGATCTAACTGACCTATCTCTACGATCTCCTCTACTTCGACGATGGACGTTTTAGCCGCTTTACACATAACAGGATTAAAATTCCTAGCTGATTTTCGAAAAACTAGATTTCCAGCCTTGTCTGCTTTCCATGCCTTGATAAGAGCGAAATCACCAGTGATAGCAGTCTCCAAAACGTAATTTCGTCCATTAAATGTATTCACGCTTCTTGGTTCACCCGATATTTCGGCATCTCCTTTGTCGTTATATTTTATAACAACGTTACCCTCTTGAATAATTGTGCCAAGTCCTGTAGCTGTATAAAATGCTGGAATACCTGCTGCACCAGCCCTTATTCTTTCTGCCAAAGTACCCTAAATAATTTAAATACAAAAATTTTAATTTATTCTTCTGTTCAATATTCTCTGTTTCTATAATCTATTACCTGAGGAGTTAATTCTACTTCCAGCTGACCACTGAGGTACTGCTTTTCAAATTCTGCATTTTCTCCAACGTATGAGGAAACCATTCTCTTTATTCTGTGTCCCTTCAGCAGAATACCCAGCCCAAAAGTGTCCACACCAGCATTGTTAGAAATTACTGTTAAGTTCTTTGACCCTTTTTTAAGTACTGCTGCTATAAGGTTTTCAGGGATTCCGCAAAGACCAAATCCACCAACCAGTAGTGTTGCTCCATCAGGTATGTCAGATATGGCCTCGCTTGCTGATTTAAATATTTTTCCATCTCCAACTGGAGTATTAACTTTTTCTACTTCGCTCTCAGCTTCTGGTATTTCAGATTTGATGGAAAAGTTCACAGCACAAATCTGTTGAATTATTATTCTTATTAGCCATAATAATTACATGTAATCATTCTGAGATGCCACATATGCAAACTGTTATATATATATTACATACATCAAAATTGTTATAAATGAAACTACAGCAGTAACAACTCATAAGCCTGAAATTCTTATTCCAAAAAATAAGTTAAACGACAAGTATATACTTTACAAGTGCAAAATATCCATAAGTCAAGCAACAAAAAAAAGTGATAACATATTGTGGTTTCTAGAATTAATATTTCACATTTAACTTCAAAATTTATATTAAATATCATGTACTGATTGAAGGTTATGTCATATTATGTTATCCTATATTAATACAGTAAAAATCGTCAGCATACCCTTGTAATTTTGAAATGCTGGTATGCCCTTTGACAACCAGGACCATTGCGAAAATAAATCTTAGATAATCTGCCTATTGCAAATGCCATGATCTTCGACAAATTCTTATCCTTATCTACGAACTTTTTTACACAGTACAGAACTACCAGGTACGAATTAATCGCTATATGTATTTGCGCATGGAAGTCGTAATCAAAACTGAAGTAGTCCCAAATTTCTTATTTCAACTGGTTTCCAGCATTAGCTTCAGCAATAATATATGGCTTGATTAAAATTTATTTTGCATTTTGTGGAAGTGGCCTGCGCATCTTCGAGGTCACGAGACCGTGCCTTGATTGGATAAAATCCGGCTTGCAATCATGGTATTAACACACGTACAAGAAATGAAATGATAATGAACTCTCGCAAAAATGTGAAACTTGTTTTCAAGCACAGTAGACTTCATCAAAACAAAAACAATCCCATTTATCTAATAATAAACGAAAAGCAATTAAAAGAATATTATCTTGTGCCTCTCTATCATGATGTTTTCTTTAAAATCGTTGTTTACTCATTTAACATTAACACAAATTATATATAGGCATGGAGTCTCGCAATGCACATACTACAGCAATTTCCTATAAGAAATATAGTCAATAATCATCACCATTATTGTAATACTAATATGAAAGCCTAATCGTAATCATTTTGTTTCAAATTGATTTTTTATGATCATTTTTATTTAAAAGATATCTATACAAATATCAAGGAATTTATATATTACTATAATACGGTTTAATCTCATTACACAATATAAACATTTGAAAGATATTCTTTTAAATTATCTAACACTATAAGTTCAGGTGGGCCCTAAGGAATTAAGGGGGAATATACACCTGGAAACGAAAGAAAAAGGTAATTTTCGAGAATTTTTTCAGGGAAACTATTGGAATTATCGGGTTGGGGTTTTTTTCTAGTTAAAAATATACACTTTCAAGAATGTTTTTAATTTTTTTTTATTTAAAAATGTTGCAAAGTAACGGAGTATTTAAGTCGTCTACGGAGTGCCGTAAAAAAATCTGCCATAGCGGTACCTAGTGGCGTTTCGTCAAAAATCATCTGAAACAAAAAATCAAACAGGATATTAAAATAGATACTATTATCCAGTCTTTGTCATAGGATTTTTTTCCGATTCTTAGTTTTTTTTGCAAAATACGAACGATTTTTTGCATGAAAATGGCTACATTGAGTTCAAGCGTCCGCCATTTTGTCAAAAATCGATATTTTTTCAATCGGCTATGACAAAGACAAGATAATAGTATCTATTTTAATATCCTGTTTGATTTTTTGTTTCAGACGATTTTTGACGAAACGCCACTGGGTACCGCTATGACAGATTTTTTTACGGCACTCCGTAGACGACTTAAATACTCCGTTAATTTACATTTTTAAATAAAAAAAATTAAAAACATTCTTGAAAGTGTATATTTTTAACTAAAAAAAATCCCAACCCGATAATTCCAATAGTTTCCCTGAAAAAAATTCTCGAAAATTACCTTTTTCTTTCGTTTCCAGGCGTATATTCCCCCTTAACGCTCTGTACTTAATCACTCGCGTTCATAATATAATTATTAAATCCGTGTGGCATCACGGAATTATAAATAAAGGTGTTGCTGTAATTATATCTTGGAATAACTCTATCTGTTGTAAATCTACAATGACACAGAATATTCCGTCTATTACTAAGTCGTGACCGTTAATACTCAATTAATAGTAAATATTTTTCCCACGCGTTCAATGATTCAATATAAAATATATTCGTCGTATACACAATTCTGTTTTCTTATTTAACACTTTAATATCTAAGTGATACAATATTGCAGACATTCCTAGTTCAGTCCTTTTCTGGCCTGGTTACTTTTTTCTGCCGGATTCTCACTCAAATCAGCAACCAAATAAATCAATGTTATTTTGTATATTTAAGTTCAATCATGCTTCTCATCAATCATCGAAGACGTCCCGCTCTCGCATCAGTCACAGCCCCCCAGAGTTCGATCACAAAATCATCAGTGAAGCCAAAGGCTTCCAGATCAGAATTATCAATCGCCTCAGCAAAGTCCATACTGTTTTGTTTTCCTTCTGACAATTCCCAAATTTGTGTAGCTGTAGCAAAAGTAAATCAAAAAATATATATATATATCACGATTCATATTTCATTATGAAATAATTCATCATTACTATATAGTTTCTAGAACAATTATAAAATTACCTAATTCATTGTCATTTATTCCCATAAAGCTTTCCAGAATGGAATTAATCTTTTCTATTCCAACTGTAGCTGCATCGTCAGTCTGAAAGTAAGTTATCAATATTATAGTATGTATAGCAACAAATACTAATGTACAGATAGTGGGAATACCGCAAGTCACGTTAAAAACATTAAGAGAGTACTCACTACTTTTTCTATTTGAGCACTTCCGTCAGCCTTAAACCTGAGAGTCTCTTTACCGGAACCGTAAGCCTGTTTTTTGCCTTTCCTGAGATCGCTCCTGGGTCCGATACTGCCAAACCCATTCTTTTGTGGTTCAATTAATCTCAAGGTGAACTTTGAACCCTTGGGAATGTTCTTCAACATCTTGGCAACTTCGAAATGTCTCCTTCCGACTAAATTTTCTGAATTAATCTTTTCGATGTGATCGCCGACTTGAATGACTTTGACTTTATCTATCACGGAACCCTCCTTGATTCTCTTGATGAATGCATAACCAGCACCATTATCCGTAATTGTAAGACCAAGTGCATCGTCTGTCTTGACCAATTCGATCTCCTTCGGTCGTCCTGGAATGATACGTAAGAGCTTATGTAGGCCATATATCGTGTTTGCAGTACGTTGTACTGCGTCAGCGTATCTTTTTTGCAGAACAATTGAACCGTCGAATAAGTAATTAGCGAGTGCTCTAACACCGAGTAAAATATTCGCGCAATAGTTACGAGAAACACGACTCAAGGTCGATAATAATCATGGGTTTTATCGCTGTGGCATTTCGCACGTCATTCTACAGTATCCAATCAGCCATTCTATACAGAGACCATATGGTTTCATGTGGCACTATTACACTCACTGTATACAAAACCAGTTGAACAACTCATTTGTAATACCGTTTCTCGTCTAGCATAAGGCGTTACTGAATTTTTAGACGAAGTTTAAAAATTTGCTGAGGTGAATATGAAAACATGAAAAATATATGGTGCGATAAAGTAAAGACTGAGAGTATCACTATTTAAATATAGTAAATAGGTCTTATCAGTGATAATATATTATCACTGATTCGTATACGAATCCAAGGAATACAAATTCTACGACTATGAATGAAATTGGAAAACAGCATGTGTACCAAATGCAGAAATCCATAAAGACTATATTCTGACAAATCAATTGTCATGACAGCCGATATTTCATATCTATAATGTAATAAAAATATATACGATAACAAGTAAGATATCAGGTAATATCATGATGTATAGGATCCAAGCACGTTTTTTATCTATCACATCTTCTTAAAAAAGGAGTAGGTGGGATAAGACGGATCCCTTAAGGAGATATAATGCCGTTAGAGCAATTCCAAAAATATATCATGATTGCTTCATCCAGGTAAAAAAATATATCAATCAAATACGATCAGTATACAATTTTTGCCGTATATTGATTTTATACTGATTGTATATGATTCATATATTATTTGTTACCTGGGCATCTTCATTAATTTTACGGGTAGCCCACCTTGATCCACCGTCCCCGTCTTACCCCACCTTCCCCAACTCACCTTTTTTATGCGCAAAAATGAAATCGTCCAGGCCAATCTGGCCACCCAGCAGTTCCGACATTTCTACCTTGTGCGTATTTAAAGTGCAGAAAAGTATCTGAAACAAAGACCCAATAGCTATGATCGATCCTGTATTACAGTTTGGACATTCAATATCATTGTCACATAAAAAAGTCTATTTCCCATACAAACAAAACTAGTCCGACCTACGCATTGTTTACAGGAAGCATCATGGGGTAGAGAAATTTTGAAAAAAAAAGGTACGATGGACAAAAAACTAAAATTAACATAAATTAAAGACATCCATGAAGCCTTTTCAGAGAATCGGATACTTTCATCCACGGAGGCCCTTTAAAGTCGTACCATAAAAGTATAACGTTACGACGGTCCCAGGGGGACGCCGGGATATCCGCCGGATCGGAGGGGCCATGGGCCGTGACCAACGTGCTTCCTGCGTCCGGTAGATATCTACAGGGTGTTTCATAAAATCATTTTGAAACTTACTTCCTCCGGTGGCATGTCATAGCATTCAGCAATCTTCTGGTAGAGCTCCCGCACATTGCTAAACCCGGATATAAGTCCCATAGGACTTCCGTGAGCCAGTTGACAATGGAAAACCAATTGTGGCCTTCCTACAGGACTGACCGGTGGTAGTTCTTGAGAGTTTCGACTGGTACCATTGGTATTGTTATGATTATCATGATGAGTACCATTGGTTGGCTTCTCCGTTACCGGAGATCTTGGCACACTCTTCGGCTTAAACAGTGGCATGCTTTCTTCTTATCTGTAGGGAAATTAATAAAGTCATTGTTGGTGAATTGATTCTCAGTTGTCAAGGTTATGTCGTTTAATATGCTCATAAAAAAAATTAAGAGTAACGCTAAAGCATTCAATAACCTATATTACGCCAGCTCGTTACCTGCCTACCTACCTCGTACTTTCCAAGTACGATAATGAGAATGAAGTATTTGCTACAACAGCTGTGCTACTCGCCCTCGCGGAAATGACACGTTCACTCCAGACAACAATTGTTACCAGCGTCTGACAAGGACCGGTTTTGTAAGATTTCGACGGTATGGCCAATAATCAAAAAGCCCATTTATCCGTGTACCGTTCGCGGCTTTAGAAAGTTTAACGGACTTATTCACTGCAGTCTTAGACTGTCGAATTGAATAATCACACAGGTCGAATTGAATAATACCGACGTTTCTTTCTTGCAATTGGAACGACTTATCGCGATTTATATATATACACACACATCTTGAGCACCGATAGATTGCCAGGCGGAATTTTATCTATTGAAAGACTTAACGTGGTACTATCGTGTGGTTAGATTGTCTTCTGCGGTTTAAAAAACATGAGCTCTGTAGGTTCTTTCAGTACCTGAGGAATCTGATATTAAATTCTACAGCGTGGAATCTTGTTCCGTTTCTCGTTTAGGATTTGTGACTAGAGAACATTTCAAGTTTAGGATGGATTTGCTCATTTGGCAGATAATGCAAGAGTACCTAAGGACCAAAATGAAACGAGATAACGTTGAATCGTAACAGATTAACTATGAATTTAAAAAAACTACATTTCTACGAAATTTTATTTAATATTCTATCAGGCAATTTAAAATCATTTTTTCTAAATGTATCGTGCTCCAAAATATTTCGATAACCTGTTCTACTAAAAGTAGATACTGCACGTTTAGGAATTGTATTCTTCAAGGTAATTCTAAGTGTATAACTATGGACCACTAATTATTTCTGTCCAATTTTGTCTTACATGTAATTAGAGTTATTGCTAACCGTTACAGATATGTGTCAATTTCAGTGAAAATAATTGCAACATTCGCAGACACCAAGAATCATAGTGCAATCCAATATCCGTGAATCACGATATTTTGCAAGACCCTTCGAAAACCAGAAACCAAAGATCTCGCGAATTTCATTGCAGCGATCAAGCGGTAAAATCCAAGAAACCAGTACTACCTCCCAGACATCAAGAAAGGATCATTACTTTGGAATGGCAAGCATCCCATATATAGCGTTCGCAATAAAATTTGCAATCGTTTATCACGCACGTTAGGGAAATCTAGAAAATGCTGAATCGACCTGTATACCGATATTTAACGTTATCTAAAATTCCAGCCAAGCAGAATGAAGGTATGCGATATCGAACTAATAAGAAGTGGCCACGCAAATCATCTCCCTCAGAATGAATCAGGTTATAAGGGGCACAGGTTAGATATTACAAAAAAAATTACACAAAATTTCTGATAAGTGTTATCACATGAGCATTCGTTAATACTAATTGATCAAAGTACGCACAAAGACCAATAATATAAAAGAGAACGACCTCTGTAACCATCATTACACTATTATCACCTGTACGAAGACGAGTATGCGCACCTGTATAAACTGTCACCGGTAGTTCACGGTTGAGTTCGCACTTTCGTAACAAAGATATCCAGAACGTAGATTCCTAGTGATATATGTCCTTTTAAAATCCACCAAAATCCGGAAGCAATCGTAGGCTTGGCTTCATAACAGCACAATCGACACTAAAGTTTTTATCTTGTGCCGTTTGCTTTATCGTTCTTAGATTACCAGGAACACGTCCAGCGCTTATCTGCACTTAACATTATCATCGTAGATCGTCGTTCACGATACTTCATTAGATTCTTGTATTTTCCCGCGAGTCAAAAATTCCCTTGTACATTCTATTGCAACCGGACCGGTTCACCAGCTTCACGATTTCTTCTGTTCCCTTGTAATCGGCGGATCTCGCACAACACTGCGACCGATTCCTGAAATTAAGTCTCAACTAATCCATTTAAGACAGCACTTATGAAGCTTCTGGCGCGAAAGAGAACGCGGCTCTCAACACAACTTTTACAGGGCATAATCGTTTGCCATCGTGGCCTGCAGGAGCGTACCGATGAATTGTACCTAGGGAGTCAAGAAGGGGTTCCTCTGCCCACTCTCCTGGGATCTGATCCATTCACTGTCCCACTACATAACGACTGGAAACTTTATGTTATTGCCTCACATTTTAAGTGCTTCATGTTGACTGTTTTATACGATGAAGCATTTCTTTCAATCAAATCGCTGACACTTGTGATTGATAAAGATACTTCCAAGAACAGTACAAGATCGAGTAAAACAAAGAGGAATCCTTTTGGGATTTCTGTTACTTCATTATTATTCACAAGTTTTTGTCCCGTGACCTATGTGAAAATGAAAGGTCAATGTACGGATGAGACTAATGTTATGTTATGTAATAATAATTGCAGCCATTGGATAAGATGAAATTTAATCTTGTTGTAATATTAGTATTATAAATCGAGTGGTTGATGCGTTTTGTCTTTTGAGCCATGGTTTATTGGTTGCGTCAATTTTGGAACTGCAAGTCAAAAAGTAGTTGTTGCCTGGTACAAATAATTATGGGCGCACGGTATGACTTAACGCACTGAGAAACCGCGATCGGTTGTTATTAAAAAAAATGTACTTTCTCCTACTTGTTTCCTACATACACGAATGGCATTTTCGTGACTTTCGTAATTTGCCTATCATATTATCTTTGTGGTATCGCGACGACGTTGATTTCAATAGTTTTATAAAAAAACGTGGAAACTATTGATATGGGAAAGAATGTGAAATGAGATGAAACTTTATTTAATAGTATTATATTATATCGACAGGGGTGATTAACATTTTTATAATACCGTTGTATAACTTGAGTAAAATTGCATTTAATTAGCAATACAATATATTAGAATGAGTTGTCGTTGCATAAAAAGTTCAATGGGAAAATTTGCACTGTGTAATTTGTGAATTGTAATATTTGAATTCCTTCGACTTAAAAGACTTATTAGTCTAGTACTAATGTCATGGATTTTGTGATAGTCAAATGTTAACATTGGCAAGCGTATTTGATAAATAAAAAAATTATAAAAATCAAATATCACAAGAATATTTACGTGTTTGTGGTATGTTTTATCCTAAGTTTTACGGATTAAGTAATACTAGAGCTAATAAGTAATACTAAACTAAAATGTACATTTTGCAACAGAATATCATAAATACTATTATAATTTAAAAAATTTCCTCGGGATTATAAGACCTTCAGTCATACGATCTACTTACAATACATGGAAAGATAAAATTCAAATTGAAATAGCCTATACGCTTTAATATCTATGAATACGTGTTAATGATATACGAATTGGTTGGTTTGATACAATATTAACAATAGTTGGCACTGTAAAAAGGCCTAGAATTATAGGCAGTATTGCTTAAATCGGCGTACAGTCGCAGCATATTATAATATTGTCAAGGAAAATGCTTACAGGTGAACAATCTAAGATTCTCAATTGACGACACTCGCATTGTGCCGTGCGCTCAAAGTATTGTTGCAGTTATCTGTGCAACCATGATAACAAATATTACTAAAATTACTAAATATTTGGATCTAGATGTAGCTCGGGTTGAATAATAAAAGCCCTCCATACTTTTCCACAATTGGATCTATCCTCTAGGGCCAAGTAATTTCTCATTGGTATAAGTAAATTTTCAAAAGGTTCAGTATCCAGTTGGTATTCTTGCATTGCTCTATAAACAGCCTTAAAGGGTGGCTGTTTTTGTGAGTGAAACGTACCTCGTGATCCATGTAGAACCAAGGCACCAACCTTTTCTGCTTCAGTACAAACAGACATATACATACAATGATCAGGTCTATAATTATATCTGCATGGATATATGTAAAGTTTTTCAGGATGATAATGAAATATTATGTTGATTATATCTTGGTCTCCCCAAGTTATCTTCAAACGGTATTCCTTGTGTATAGGAATCACATAATCCGTCCATCTAAACTCCCTCATTCTGGTCAAATTCATAAGCATGACGCCAGAGTTGACACCAAGCTTGCCATAATAAGGATGCTTGGCAAATCGATTGTACCATCCAGTATTTGGATCCTCATGTTCAGGACTTAAAGCAGCCAATTGACTTGAATTCATTTTTGCAAATTCATCCCAGACTTTCTCTGGTGGAGCCAAGAACAAGGTGTCCGTGTCTACGTACAAAACTGCATCTATATCTTCCAGTACAGTCTGAAATCAAGTGAAGTTAGGATAAACTTGCATTAGCATACAACATGCTAATATTACGAGATGACTTACAGGCAAAAACAATCTCTGTGCAGCACAAGGTTTAAACAATTTCCTCCACATCGCTACATCACTGTGTTCAGGAAATGTTACAGGTTTAACAACAAAGTCAAACGTTTTATTTGATATATTCTTCCATGCGCTAAGTTTCTCAGCAAATGCTGGTATCAAACTGTCATCCGCAATAACGATAAATCTAATGGGTCTTTTTGTAAAAACTAATGCTGATTTTAACATAGTTAGGGACTCATCTAATCTGTCCCCACATGCTACAACACATATTACTATCTCTTGGTCCACTGTTGTACCAAAAGATGACTTGGCAGTTGTCGAAGGGACAGTACTCCCTTTATACTGAGCATCGTTTACTTTATTCGGCAAATTTGTAGTGAAATTGAGCAAAAGTATAAGAGCAGCAAGAGCAAGGCACACAAAGAATAATCTATAACCGGATTTCATTGCGCTCTCTTTCTTGTTGTCATGTTATCAGCTAAACATTTACATCTCTGTACACATTAAATATCGCCAGAATACGTCTAACATGTTGACACTTTATATTAATAGACCTTTGCAATCTCGTTCATTTTTTACAAACTTCAAACCGTATCTTTTTACGTTTTATATTTAAAAATCCTGCCTGTTGTTTTATAATTCTCCATGATACAAACAAACTAGAACAGTCACCAACGGTCGTAGTTTTGCTCGAACCGCGCAGGGTACACTGGGCTTCAGAAGTTCAGGTACCTACGAAGTGTGCTCAAGCAAGATAGGATTTACTTAGGGCATCTCACAAGAGACCACCTTCCGGGAAAATTGTACAGATATTTTGGTACTAAAACTTTTGTAGTTCAGTGTACAATGACATCTTCCTTGTGTCATGATAATGCCTGTAAAAATACCGGATATTTATCAAGCGGATCGATGAATTGTATGCGAGGACTGAATCGTTAAGTAGGCGTTTAAATAGGAGATACGATTGTTAAGTAAAAGATAAATTCATTAATTCTGACACAATAATTATTTGAATAAATTGACGTCATCAATAAATTGAGTTTTCTCATCTGAAACACGACTGTACGTTTAGTCTCACTAAAAAACTCGCGCGATTTTCATATGGCGACATAAATGTTTATTTAAACATTAATTAGCAGGATATGGTGAGGTTACGTTTATAATTTCATGTATTATACTTTAAATTGATTAATTGCTTATCTATTTTCTCCAAAACCTTGCGATCAATATCTTGATTGAAGAAAGTCTCGAAATCTTCATGCGCCATCAACAACTTAATAAGTGTCTTTGCGTTGTTTCTAAAAGTTCATACATATTAATACTTACCTTGTACACTTATGGCATTTTAGGAAAAATTAAATACCTTGTTTCGTAATTACTGTCGGTAATAAATTTAGCCAATACGACAAGTATTTTACGTCGAGTATCCTTCCAATTAACTGTCAATAATAACGAATCTACACCAATCATTTCTACGATCGTTATCAGGAGTCGGCTAACGGTAGATCGTACTAATGGATTTTTATGGCTATAAATTAGTTATCTTGTTAATCATAATGAATTACAAAAAGAATAATTATTTATTTACATATCTTACCCTGCACCAGAACTTGATGCGATCACTCGAATGCAGTGAGATACTGGTATATGGACTATCATAGTATCCAGAGCTTTATTCGCATCACGTCGTACAGATTTATTCATATGTGCAGTTTTTTGCAAAAGTATGGCTACCAATTCGTCAAATTCCGGTCGTTGGGTACTCCTTATTGTTTGAAATAATTCCATAGCCACTTGACAAGCTGTTCTAACTACATGAGGTCGTATGTTCCTCATTAAACTATTAAAATAAAAAATGGTAAATTGGTTTGGTAGATGAAAACACTACTACTACTTAGATTGTGTTTTAGTAAATGTGCTTAGACCTGTACAAGCTTCTATTAATAAGTGACATATTCTGATCAAGCATTTCTGGATAGAATCTTGATATTTGAATAATATCTAAAAGTGCCTCAGTACTACTGTCCCACTGATTCTGTTTCAATTTTGCAATTGCTCGTCTCAAAATTTCTTGAGGATTGTCTATTCTTTCTGGTGGTCCTAGCAAGTCATTCTCGATGGTTATGGAATAATCTCCTATGATGCTGGTAAAGTTACTTTCCTTAGAAATGCTTTTACTGTTTTCAAATGTGTAAAGAAAGTATGTCTTATTATGTTTACTGTGTAGTATATTATGATACAATAACGTATGTATCTTATTATTTATTACGTGTGGAGTAACGACGGCAGATGCACATCTCCGGCAGCATTAAAATGCGAAATTCGGGCAACTTCATTTTTTAAAATAGACGAAGAATTGGCGGACTGTAAACTTATAGGTGGTAATCGCAATGTTGGCTTTACGTAATTCGTTGGTACTTTATCTTGTTCACAAAGGCCTACACGTTATTGGACTTTTCATTAGAATTCGCAAATAAGGAAATGGGGTTAATTAAAATATTCGTAATACTTCATACCCGTTCCGTTGCACATGGGACAAGGAGATAGAAACTTCTTTGATTCCGCAGGTAGCATAATTAAATGCTTGTTTGGTACTACTGAAATATTCTTAAACGATTCCTCACACAGAGAAAATCGCATATATAAGAAAATGGATTAATTTATTTCTAATTTGGAGTTGCCATTTTGCCGAACAATAGAGCATAGGCCATTCGCTTGATCACTTTCGAAATATATGACTATTATTAATTGATAATTACTTATTAATAAAGTATTAATAATTAGTAGGATAAAAATGACGTACAGTCAGAAGCTATCGCTTGAAATAATATACATATAATATATACTATATTATATAATATATAATATGTACATATTACAAATTACATAGGCACATGGTCTTAAAAAAAATTAAGTAATTTTAAGTCTATGGTCAGGCTGCAATATCAATGCCATATTCAGAGGAGTCCTTTATACTATACGACATATGGAGATGGCCCCTCAAATTAAAATCTATTTCGTATCTTAAGGTGGTTCGCCTAGCATTGTAACAACAGTATTCCTATTTTGGTGAATATCCTGAATATCGTTCATTACAAAAATATTTCCTACTTAAGGTATTATGTTTGAGACAAGCGGAAAGACAGATATCCATCATTTAAAAAAATTTTCATACCACAATTGTTTAAATAATGCAGTAAAAAATTCAACAATTTTTAATTAAAAAATCATAAGTAATGTTCGATGTAAAAGAAGTATCTCCTAGAAATTTCATCCACTTTTACCACCTAGAAGCTGAGATTTCGAAAAAAAATACAGCTATTTTAACGTGTAAAGAATATCTATATAATGCAATTTTGGCTACTTTCATTCTGTATATCTCGTAGACTACATGGTACATAATTTTGAAATTTTGCATGCACGACCATTAAGGACCTGCAAGGAACATATACAAAATTCAGATCCGTATCTTGGAAGTGTCCTCATGATCGAACCACCTTAACTATACATTCATGAATATGGTAACTACCGCACATATATCCAAAAGGCTATTGTTTAACCATCCTGTGGACCATTTTATCCATTAAAAATTGCTTTTTTCAATAAAAAGAGTAACTACTAAGAAGGTTAAACTCTTATCATTATTATTAAGCCGCCGAAGTCTTATTGTATGGAAAGTAGACTGTCTTCATTTCTCTCAGACATTAAAAATTAAATTGTATCACTACAACTGGAAAATTATGTTTCAGTCCATTTTAACGCAAATGCTATCCATTTCATTAGTTTATGTATTATACAAAATGTTTTGCCATACTTGTAAGGAAAGCATAATTGCGCCGAATACGCACATTTAAAATGCCGTTGCGATTGATAAATAAATAAATTCTCCGGCAAGTACGTAATTGTATTGAGCCTAGAAATATATAAAATTGTGTATCACGAGGACTTTTTACGTGCATCAGTAGAATCACAACGTATAGGACAGTGGTGATAAGATACAGCACTCGCATGACCTGATCTGCCTGATGTCATGGGCACACCTAACGTCCAAATGTCCTGAGTTGGATCATATATTTCTACTATACTTAAAAAGTTCGTGCCATCGTAACCGCCTGAAATACGACAATTACCAAAGGAACTTTAATAAAGTTTTTCACAAAAACAAAAACTAGAAAATGTACCACTTTCAAAATAACTTACCCATAGCATACAACTTGCCATCTAATACCGTGACACTGAGTGCACTTCTTGCTATACTGATATCCTTTACGAATTCCCAGGCATCATGTTCAGTATCGTAACGTTCAACAGAACTTAATTGTCTCGTCCCATCATATCCTCCTATGACATATATATACTGTCCTAAGCTAGCAACACCAGCACCGGAACGAGCACATGACATGGGAGTTACAATAGTCCATTCATCATTTTCAGGATGATAACATTCTATGGAACTTAATCTCTTTGCACCGTCGAAACCACCAATTGCATAAAGTAACCTGTTCGTCGGAAGCAGAAATAAGATAAAATCATGAATAGATAATAATGGACATCCTTGATTATTTAATTATTCGAGGGTGGTGGAAATACCTATTGACTACAGCAACACCAACCCCTAATCTTTTAACATGCATTGGTTTAATGCTGGTCCATGTATCTTGATCTGGGTCGAAACATTCCACGCTATTGTGATATTCAGCACCAGCACTACCACCTACAGCATATAGTAAACCATCCATTACCGCCACACCTACTCGGTTCCTCGGTACTGACATAGGACTACAAGGCCGCCATTGGTCTGTTGCGGGATTATATCTGTCTACCCAATCACTGTCGTATCTGAAATGTTAGCTTTTATTCTTCAAATGATCCGACAAAAATTTCAAATGATAAATACAAAATGCAACTATATAAACTTCGGTTATTCTTTTAAAAACTTTTCATAAGTTACTGGCCTGCTACTGGGAGAGTTGTTTCGACCACCAACGGCGTAGAACATCCCTTTGAGAAATGCTCCTCCTAATCCAGATCTCGGTACAGTCAGTTTTGCATGTTGTACCCAGGATTTGTCATCAGCGTTATAGCCTTCGACAATGTCAAGAGAATTTCTTAAGAATCCTCCAGCAATATATATTTCTCTTGGTGTATTGGGTGTCCTTTCTTTAACAACAGGTTTCTTGTGAAGAGTCAAGTCTTTAAATATTTGCGCCAAATACTCTCGACAGGCTGGAACCTTTTTCAAGATGTCACAATTCTTCATCTGCTCTCGTAAGAAATTTGGAGTCAGATATTGACAACGAACTGCGTGCAGTATGTGTTCCATTTTTGGACCCCTGGTTTCCTCGTTATACTTGACCCATTTTAACACAGCGTTGTACACTTCTCTTTCCTCCTGCACATTAAGTTCATCTTTTCTCACGAGCGTTATCAATTGTATAGCTGATAGTTGTAAGAATTCTTCTTCTTGACAAATTTCATTAAAATGTTGAACAATAAACTGATTTGCTTTATGGTGCAATTCATGACAACCATGCTGCTCAGCAAAATTTGCTATTCCTATAGCATTTGTTGGATCCAGTTGTCTTTCCAAAAAGACGCAACATGCATCAATAACATTGCTGACCTATTATATACAAGAAATTAATAATTCTTATTTTTAAATATGTTTATTATTCTATGAAATACATACCTGCAACATTGTAGCAGCTGGCAGTAATGAACACACAGTTACTTCGGTAACACGTATTTGACCTGTATACATGAAGTACATCAGACGAGCCATAGCTGTAGGACAGACTCCCTGCAGCTTCACCCTGGTCATTTCACATTCCTTTAGACCACCCGTAAACATTGCCTACAATTTGTTGATGATGCTTCTAATAATGTAAGATTGCCTACATGAAGATGGCAACAAAATGTCTAACAGTATACAGAAGTTGTTTCTGATGAATTTTAAACTCAATGTCCATACTTTGGTATGCTTATTTTTTCAATACTCTTAAATTTGATATTAAAAACGTTAAATATTCAAGTGCCTTCTACTGTAAATTAACTGCTATGGAACAGTCTATATATTTACCTTAAAGTAAGGACTAGCAGCTGCTAGGATGACTTTGTGTGCATGGAATAATTCACTGCCAACTTCCAGAATAATGTCGGTTAGCATATGATGACTACGCATCATAAACATCATCCTCATAGCTTCCTTCACATAATTTGCCATACAAAATGTCATGTCGCCAAGATCTCCATGCTTCCCGATTTTAATAGTCCCTTCCCAGTCTTTTTCAGCATTAAGAATAGGAGAGACATTTCCACAAGTTGGAATGTCCATGTATTCATAATTTTGACTTTGACTATGATGCTCTCCTTCCCCCTGAATATATTCCTCTTCGCCATCCATGAAGATAATCTTTATTAAACCTGTCAACATAGGGTTATGACATTTGTAATATTATTGAATACTTCTGGCATTCTAATAACGTTTAGATTTAAGAAATATATACTTCGGAGAAGCCACTTCTATTTAACAATAGTTCAATTTCAATATTATTCTATAAAAATCACATCATGCTTTCATGCAATGAAAATAAATATGTTAAACAGACTTTCTAAATATGTAAAACATTTAGAATTACAATTAATACCTATTCAAACTCTAATAATTTGGGTCAGAATTAAAACGTATTACAAATTCTTAACTACCTTCTTAGGTATCACTAGTGAAACTTCAGACACAATAGATGCAGATGTTCACACAACCTCTTCGCAGATTATGTTTGCAGTTTGCCAGATAGGCTTTAATGACCATAGTCCAGAATATTAAAAGTATATATATTAACGTCAGAGAGAAGTGTGGTATAGAAAATTCTGCACGTTTATCGACGATCCACCACTGATCACCAGTTTTTTCAACAGGAGACACGACTAAGGGACGATTTCATCAAAGTTAGCCGAGGTTTAACTGTCAAGATTAGCCAACCAAGAATATAAGCATCTGATTGGCTAATCTCGCCAGATAACCCTCGGTTAACTTTGGCGAGACTGGCCCTGAGATGATCAGACGCCCGTATTTCGAAAATTTTCGGAAATATTCCGGAAATACCGGCATCGCTTGGTTAATCTCGCCAGGTAGCCCTCGATTAATTTTGGTGAGACCGGCCCTAAAGAAATGATAATGAGAAAATTAAAAAATTATTATAATTACATTATTCGTGTAACCATTCATGTCACAGTTGATTCTCCGAAGTGGAAAAGGAGTCCAAAATCTGTTTTAATGAATATCAGCGTTGAATAAGAAGACAGTAACAACAGTGTTCACAAAAAGATATGCCAATGCATTACTGCACCAAAGGTAGGGCTGAGCGTGAATAATGTATGTTTAACATATTGAAAGGGAAGTTGCATGCGCACAAAAGCAAAACAAGAACAAGAAAAGTATCGACAAATGGCAGAGGCACAATGGCCACACGAGTGACGATTTTATCGTTAGTAAGTTTTCAAGTTGACCACTAAAGAACAAAGTCATGTGTTCTAAGATGACTTGGCATTAATGCCCTCTCTTTACCGCAACGTCGATATGATACACTTGCCGCTACTACAAATAAAAGATTGACGAAAAATCAATTGATTAAGACTTCTTTCTTGATAGTGACTATCGGAAACTATCACAAATGGTTAAACTCTCCAGCCTCGAGCTCTTAGACTACTGGGGAAATATTTTTTGAAAGTCATCCTGAAGCTGCACTTTCGCCGCTGAGTACGCTTCGATGTTACGGCAGTAACATACGGACGGCGTACTGATCCGATGGTATGTGAAGACGGTGAGTCGTCGAAGATAAGAATCGCACATATAAATTTGTTTGTCGCTGTAAACACTGCTAACGTGACAAGTATAGTGCCAATCTAATTTCCAGGCAGACAATTTGAAATTTTGTGATACTCACGCGGTAGGAACGGATTCAAGCATCCTAGATTTAAATGGAATTATTGTTAGCGTATAACATAGATTATATATGGTTTATGTAGTCGTAAAGCAAATACGATTGTTGATAATGACTTACATTTTTTTATTTTCATATCCGTTTGAAACATTATACTCACTGTGTGTTTTACTTAATTTTTATTTCTTGTTTAGGAAGTAACTATAGTAGCTCCTCCTTTAATATCAAATTTCAACTGTCACTGATTCGAATTTCCAGCCATTTAAATAAATTATATTGTGCAGGGATTACGAGTTTTTTCATTGAATTTTATTCTACCTTTTGTATATATTATGTAACTATATGTAACTTATAGGAGATTGTGATTGTTACTACGTTTTCTACTTAAAATTCTCCGCATTCCTTAAACGTAGCGGTATAAACCCATACAGCACAATGTTATCTGAAAGATCTCTAAAAGCTCTCGTCCTCAGACTCAGATATCTGAAATAATACTTGAGCAGAGAACATAGTGGTATCAAAAAGATCTCTTATGCGACTATTTTAGAGCGCTTTTAGAGATTTCTGAGAGATA